>BPLQ01000319.1:0-151404 GCA_021605075.1 Caerostris darwini
ATTCCTTTTAATTATTTAACTTATAAATTGAAATTTTAAAAGTTTTTTCAGCAATTTTTTTTAAAAAATAAAATTTTAATCTTAATGTTAAAAGTCCTCCTTGTAACAAACATAATTTAAAAATAAATCTATTTTTAATTCCTTCTTCTGACAGAATTTTTAAAAAATAATGAAAAGAATCCCAAGTCAACAAGCATCCCACACACACACACAAAAACTAATCTTCTTACGCTTATTATTTTTTCACTGAAATCAAAACCTGCAAAGATCACAAAAAATATATTCAGTGTCTTCCAGCTACTGCAGAAGAAAGCATAGTATTTCAGGATTCATTAAATTGCAATGTTTGTTTTTATGGGGAAAGAAAATGTTGATTGAATGTGGTATGATTAAACATTTTATTGTCTTTCTAAGATATATCTCTTTTCATAGCAGAAATCCAGAAAACACAATTAGTTATTGTTTACATTGTATGAAACCAAATACATACGTATCAAGCAATATGTAGCAATTTGAGTATTATTTTCATCAAATATTTAGATTTTAACGAATATAATTGAAACTCATAAATTGGATGTAATAACATATATATTTTTTTGAAAACTAATATAATATTTTTCTTAAATAATATATCTTTATATATTTCTGATTAATATTTTTCTTAAATAACGTATCTTTATATATTTCTGATTAATATTGTTCTTATTTTTCTTAGATTACACCCAGATATGTGTGTGTTTGAGTGTGGGTTGGTGTGTATTTGCGCAAAGGTTGAACTTACGGATATTCAATTATAACTATATGAATGGAAAAATTCACCAAAGTGTGATGATGTGTTTCCCTTCCTGCCAGAGAGCTAGCAAAGATCTGGCTTCAGTTCGAATCCTCGCGGTGTCATGGAGTTTTTGTTTGTGGTTCGGAAGCTGTTTTAAACTGTGGGTTCCGGTCTAATTACCACTAGTGTGCAAAAAAAAAAATTACCGTAATGTGACAAAATTCTCCCTTCAGGAATGCCTTTGAGTGTCACTACCATAATGTGTTTTTTTCGTATGTGAGCAAAACCTTGAAAACTCCTAAACAAATAACTTTATTTTTATAAAAAGAGTAACTGGCACATTTATGCTGCTAGAGGATTCAAATGATCCTTATAAGTGCCCTTGTTTATAATTAAATTAAAATTTTTAAAGCTCAATGAAATTACTGTAAATAATTGTTTCAAAATACAATCCTTATGGACAGCATCTTAAAGAATTTACAAATAAGTCGACCATTTGTAACAATTTATTTATTGTAAAACATACATTGAGATAGATATTACCTTCTAAGTTGAAGCATATGAAGCTATTTTAAGCCCTTTCAATCTCATGAAATATATTTGTAGATAGATATACACATGGATAATATAGAATTAATTTATGATGCAATGTAGTTGATTAATAAAATTAATTAACATAGTTAAATAACTGATAACCCCAACTTTTCCATTACGACACCGGAATTAAAGTATATTTAATCTTTTTTCAAACCATTTTGAGTATATTTAATTCAAAGTACCCACTAATGTTTATTTACAAACTTCTTATTGTTGTTGTTGTTGTTGTTGTATCCCTCATGGAATGTGCGAAGAGGGGGTAGCTTCTGTTTTTGATGGAGCACCAGTAGGTAGAAGTCTGACTTCTGCTTCGAACAAATTCTTATTAGTTTCACAGTTACAGAAAAGGGCCCGTATCCAAAATTATAATTATTTCATTCATTAATTAAATAATTTAACGTCTTCCTATTATGATTATTAATAATACGTGAGAGAGTTTTGTGTGATTTTATTGCAAAACAATATTAAATGGTAAAAATATTTAAATGTGCAATAATAATAAATTTTTGTTATTTTATCGCAATTATACCACTTCAAATTCATATAAATTTTATTGCTACCATCATATGTTTAATGAATAAGCTGCATTTTGAGACCGCCTGATAAAATAACGCCCTTTTCAAATTTCTACTATTAGTTCACACTCTCCCTATATATATATCTTGTTCAAATTTTCAATCTTTAATGAAATATTTTTTATTCATCCACTTAAGTTCAAATACATTTTTTTAAACTTGTAGTGGAGGACACTTGATGTTGATACAGTTTTTCACATAATAATTCATTAATTACATTTAATTAATTAATTTTAGTTTTTTTTAGATTTAAGTTTCATGTGTCTACCAATAGATGGCACCAGATGTAAGACGAAAATTTCAGCTTTCAATCGTTAATAAAATACTTTTTATTCATCCACTCAAGTTCAAATACATTTTTTTTAAACTTGTAGTAAATGACACTTGATGTTAATACATTTTCAAATATTAACTAATTAATTAAATTTAATTAATTAATTTTAGTTTTATATGGAGAAAAAAATATCTCTAACTAAAATATAAAAAAAATTTTGTTGACCTGAGTAGGAATTGATTTTTTTTTTTTTTTTTTTTATATTACTTCTTTTTTCAATTCCTTCTTTAACTCACAATCTCCCTATATATATATCTTGTTCAAATTTTCAATCGTTAGTGAACTTTTTTTATTCATCCGCCCAAGCTCAAATACATTTTTTTGACCTTGTAGGGGATGACACTTGATGTTAATACAGTCTTTTCAAATATTAATTCATTAATTAAATTTCATTAATTAATTTTAGCTTTTTTTAGATTTAAGTTGCATATATCTGCCAATAGATGGCGTCAGATAAACTTAAAAAAATGAATGAAAATTATTTATAAAGGACTTTCTGCAATACAGTGAAAAAAAAGTAGGAATGGACTTTAAAATTTTAATCGTCTTAAATTTTCTAAGTCAATGGGGTGCAAGTAGAAACTAATAATGAAGATCGCTATCGGTTTTTAGCTGTACCAGTTTAACTAGCGAACTTTGATTTAAAGCAAATCAATTAAACATTGATTTTTTTTAATGCATGTCAGAGTGTATCTGGTGCAAAAAAAAAAAAAAAAAAACGGAGTTTCCTTTTTCACTGGTTATTTATTGCTAAAACTTAAAAGTGAAAAGTTATATGCAAGATTGTGGTTTATTAAAACTCATGGGAATTTCTTCAGCCGATTTTTTTTTTATAAAGTAATAAGAAAAAAGTTTAATTATTTAGCATTTTTAATTTTTTAATAAGGTATTTTTCTCCAATTCCAATCTAAAATAATTTAACTCCAAAAGTTGTGTTAATTGGCATAATGAAGGCATTTAAGTTATATTTCAAACTGTCATATAATCATTAATTCGCGGCTCTATTAAATTTAATTTAAGATTTGAAATTAATTTATAATTAATTTTCTTTCTATTAACTCATTATTTTAAGAACGAAGCAATATATTTTTTCTGTTATTTTTAATATGTTTTGTCATAAAAAATCCTGCAAATATTGTATTAGAGATTTTACCACAAGACTCTTCTTTTTGCAATAACGATGTAATTATTTTATTTTTTATTTATTTCAAATACCTTTACTAACGCTTATATTTTGTTCTTATAATGTTTAATTTTAATTTAATATTTAATGCATTCACTTATTTTTTTTATTTTTTAATTTACTTTTTATATTTAAATTTCAATCTATGTATCTATGTATTTAATTATTTAATGCTGAATTAATTGTCGCATCATATGGTCTTTTTCGTATTTATGATTTGTTGATTTTGCTTATTTTGTTTTAATTTAAGTATGAATTTACTTACGGATACTTATCCTAAGTTGCGATGTAATGAAGAATCAAAATTGATCCGCCAGATGGTATGACTTGTAAGCTCCATGATTAGTAAGTTCCATGGCTTTATTAATAAGCTCCATGGCTAATAAGCCTGAGCTGATATTTCTAGTCGATATTCCACATAAGCAATTTGTTGAACGGTTTCCAATATAATGTGGAATTATAAAACATTCTTTATATTTTGTTTTCGTCATAGAAGGAATATTTTATTACATCGGTGGTCCTCTTTATGTATATAAAGAGGACCACTGATCTATATACTGTATACATACATAAGGAGGACCACGATATTATATACGGTATACATACATAAGGGGGATCACCGATGTATGTACGTTATACATGCATAAGGAATGTATCTCATTTTGTATTTTATCTCCAAACAATATTTCGGATTATCGATTTAAATACATGAATATATTTAAATTTTTAATGCACTTCACTTCTCATAGAACTTTTTAAGCGAATATGCAAACTTTTATGCAAAATTCTTTTGAGGAATATTAAATAAAAATTTATTTTTTAAATATAAAAACAATAGATAATATTTGTTAATTTGTAACCAATTCTAAATTTTTTTTAATAATTTAGAAGTTGTTATATGATAACAATGTAATGTATAACTGTGTATTAATATATTGTATAAATTTTAACGATGAAAAATATTACAATTCTATCTATCTATCTATCTATATATATGTTATATACATATATATTATTTAAATTTTTCTGAAGCTGACATTTTTGAAATAAAATATTTAAATAAATATTTAAAAATATGGCATACTCTCCACAATAATAATTTTATTTGTTCAAATATTGTTCACACATAAGTACAGCACTGTGAATAATAAAACACATTAGAATCACAAAGGCACAACAAAATCCCCTTTTGATTTTAAGTGGGTTTAAAGAACAAACAATAGAAAAGGAATTATAATAATAAATATAGTTTGAGTAATAGAAATCTTCACTGTAACAATATTGTAATTTTCTTTCGACAACTTCAGAACCGAATAATGTAAAATAAATTTATCTTTTACTATTTTTTTTTCAAAAATTATTTATTTAAAACATTGTTAAAAATTATTTTAATAATTTCTTCTTTGATTTTAAAGAAAAAATTAAATATTTTCTATACTTTCCAAACTTACATTTTTATTTAATTGAAATTTATATTAAAGTGCATAGATATTTTTTAATTTTATTTTATATTTAATTTGCTTTTTATCAAATTGAAATATTAAATATCATATTAATATTTAGTCCTTAATTATTTTATGAAAGTATTGAGAAAATTTTTTTTTGAGAAAAATTTTTTTTGTTATAAATAAATATTTGGTATATTATAAATAAAATTCCATTACAATTTTTATCAAAATATAATTTTAAATACTCTTAGTGCATCATAAAATTTTATTAAAATTTTTAATAATCAAAATAAAATATTAAAGTACTTAAAGATTTTTAATTAAAATTGAAATTTGAAAAGTAATTATGAATTACTTTCAAGAACAATAAATATGTGAATGTTGCATAATATAAATAAATAAAAAAACATTATTTAAATTAAATAAAAACTTCTTTTTTAAAATAATAGATGTTACATTTGCCAAAACTACACTTTTCATAAAAGGCTCCATTTATCCACAAAATCGAACCTTATATAAATTTAGAATTATGTATGAAATTTTTTATTTATGATTTAACGATAATCAGTATGTTTTTTTGTATCAAACGAAATAGTACGCGTGAAACAATAAATAATAAATAATTTTCAAAAAATATGAATAATTAATACTGTGCTAAAATCTAAATATCTACATCTTCACTAAAATGGATATATAAGTATACATCACAACACACAAAGCCAAATGTAGGGATATGTATATGTTTAGTTACAATGAAGCACATATACATAATATTTATAAAATATTGCACACCACACTTGGATATATATATATATATATTAATATCTAAACTAGATTAAATATTAAACAGCATGGGGTTTTTTTTCATAGAGGTAAATGTTAATCAATTAGATTCCCAGCTTTAGAACAAAAAAAATGACCAATATTTTTGAATAATTTATTATAATTTTCTTTTGATTTTTTTTTATTTAAAATGTGAAAAAATGTTTTAAAATGAAATGTCCTTTTTGAAAGAGTAAGCTCGGTTAATGAAAAATATATATATATTTATTGTAGTGCCAAAAATAAGCAAATGAAACTGTAAATATATAGTTATATTTTAGCTAAAATAACTTGTGATTAGATTTAATATATAACAATATAAAAAATCTTTCAGTCACGTGTGTAAAATATCTAAAACATAAAATAAAATAAAAACAATAGACTCAAGCATTAACGCCACCAGAAGCGAAGTATCAAACTGACACTGGACAGAAAGTAGCAATGTGGGAGGTTAGCAGAAAAAAGTAATCATCAAGTTGGGAGGCTTTATTTTCTGCTTTCATTTTTTCTACATTTTCATTATTTTGCTTGTAATTATTCTCAAACGCAAAACTTTAAACAGTATCTTTATTGGCATAAATAATACCAACTTTTCATCTTAACTCATTTAGCGTGTTGAAGAAAACATAAGCAACAGGACAGTTCGGACTATAAAGCCAAAGAGCCAATTTGCTGACCCTGACAGATTTTTCAATGTTTGTCTTCTTATTGAAAGGATTTGATCTTCAATACCTCAACGCAATATGGGAGGTTAGCAGAAAAGTAACCATCTAGCTGGGAAGTTTTATTTTCTGCTTTCATTTTTTCTACTTATCTTTTCCACCTATTGAAGCAGTTGGAAATTTTGTCACTTTCAAAACTTATATTTCTAAATGTTCATTCTTAAACACTATATTTTTTCTTTCTTTTTTTAAGAGAGAAATGTGATGGCTGAAGTGAGGTGTAAAAGCAAACTACTGATATTTATAAAGATAAATTTCGACTACATGACAATTTCTTCCAAATGATAAAAGTAACTGGAAAACATGGCAACAGTGAAATTGGGTAAAACCAGAAATTTTATCCCATGAAAAATTTAAGATTAATAAATTAAATCAGCCATAAAAATGAATTAAGCTGATTATTATTTTCCATCCATAAATAAATACTTATACCTAGGAATATATACATGAGGAGCCAGTAAATAAAGTTCTACACATTGTATGTTCACATATAGTAAAGGGATGTCACACGACAATGGATACAGTAGTTACTTATATTTGCCTTTTTAAAAAAAACTCTAAATCACTAACATGACAAATACATTGATATGGGCGTTAAAAAGGACTTTCAAAATAAAGATAAAATAATACAAATAAATGAGAAACATTTAGTTATCTGTATGAAAAATTAAATTTCGTATTGTTCATGTTTTTCTTCGAATATTTAATAACATAGTTCTTAAATTAACGTAATAAATAACATAATTTTTAAAATCCTCAAAATATTTTTAAAATGCACAAGGATTTTAAATTCATAAAATTTTTTTTATCAAAATATTCGTTTGTATGAGAACAAAGCAATGATTTACTTTAATCGATATGTAATAATTTCAACACATAAATAAGTTTTTAAAAAATATTTAAATACTATCAAATACTTCACCCCAATCAATCAATATTAATGGATTTTATGTAAACTAATATAATTTTTAGCTAAGATTGATACATATTACTCATTTTTAAAATTGATGATAGCTGAAATTCATGAAAAAGTTTTATTATATTGACAAATACATTTCTATCATTTGGTTAATGTTTTTTAATATTTCTTAATAATGAACAAACATTTCTTAAAAACATAAAATGATCCCATTGAATATAAATAATAAAATAAAATTTAAAAAGTAATTAAATTTATCAAATATTTTTTTCAAATTAAAAAAAAATGCAGTACATAGCATTTCATTTTCAATAAATGATTTAAAACAATTGATCAGTTTCGTAAATTATGTTATTATAAAATACTGGATCATCATCAAAAGTAAATGTAGAATGTATTTCAATTTATGCAATCATTTATCAACATTAAAAAAAATACAGTAATTTAAAAAGCATTTTTTTATAGATAAAGATTAACAATATTTAATTAGTTTATTGAATTGTGTTAAATAATAATTGATAAACTTAATTAATTGGGTTAAAATAAAATAGTTGATGAACAATAAACATAAAATTAACACGCATCAGAATTTATTTATTTTGTATTTAGAAGCATTCAGTAATTTACGTAACATTTCATTGTAAATAAAAATGTATAGAAATAATTAGTTAGTTTAAAAAGTTAATTTAAATTAAAATATTTTTTTAATTTAACAAATTTTGTTAATAAAGTTGTTGGCCAATTTAATAAATTTTGTTAATAAAATTGCTGAGCAATTTAATAAATTGAGTTTATATAATATGATTGGTCAGCAACAAAAGTTAAATTAAAAGGCTTTTCAAATTTACTTAAATTCATCATAACATTGAAGATAATACCTTAATTTAAAAAGCAATTTTAATAAATTTAAAAATATATATACATAAATTTATTGATCACTAGCAAAATTAAAAGAAAAACGTATTCTAATTCATTTAACCCTTTTGCAGCATTAGAATGAATGCAGTTATTTACAAAGCATTTCATTATGAATATGTAAAATTAAAAGGCATATAAATAGTTTAAAAAGTGAGTTGAAATAAAATAGTTGGTGAATTTAACAAATTGGGTCGAAGTAAATTATTTGTTCATAAAATAAAACGTAAACAAAACAATAAAAAAAAAAAC
Organism: Caerostris darwini; assembly: GCA_021605075.1. Lineage (NCBI taxonomy): Eukaryota > Metazoa > Arthropoda > Arachnida > Araneae > Araneidae > Caerostris > Caerostris darwini. Next base: position 8,543 of record BPLQ01000319.1, read on the forward strand.
ATATAAAACAACAAACAATCGTAAAAAAAAAAATCAGAACTCCATTTACAGATTCGACACCCTGTCATGGAGCACATATTTGTTGTAAATCAGACGATTGCTTCCACTCAGAGTAATGTTGATGATAATAACTTGTTATGATGAATGGTAACTTGTTAATATGTAAAATTAACAAGTATATAAATAGTTTAAAAATTGAGTTGAAAGAAAAACAGTTGGTGAGTTTAACAAAATGGGTAAAAATAAATTATTTGTTCAGCGACAAAGTCATAAAAATAAAACGTACACAAAACAATAAAAGAAATATAAAACGTCAAACAATCGTAACTCCATTTACAGATTCGACACCCTGTCATGGCGCACATATTTGTTGTAAATCAGAGGATTGCTTAAACTCAGGGACTCGGTCACCGTTTGAAGAGCCATAATTCCATTCACCGTATTTTGGCGGGCAGCAGTAAACTTTCTTTGTTCCAGAGGGTTGATCTTTTCTTCCCTCCACGTGCAGCAGCGGAACGCACTCTTGAATCCTTGGATTCAAGAGTGTGGATTATGGACGCTAAAGGGGGAATTTTGGTTTGTGGCATTAATTAACTTTTGAATGGGATAGGCCGTATAACTATTAATCAAATAAGTAAAAGTTTTTTGTGTTTGTAAGCTTAGCTTAGTGAAGAAGATATGTTATTAATTTTTTTGATAAAAACCGCTTTGAATATGATAATAATGTGTGCTAAATTATGTGATATTTCTTTTTTAATATTTGTTAATATTGAAGCTTTTACAACAGCAATTTAGAGTGTGGTAAATTATTATAAGCTTAACTTATAAATGATTTTCGATAAAACCTCGCATTTTGTGTTTATTTTTATAAAGGGAAAATATTTTTTAATTAATTCTTATGCTATTTTACACAGCTTTCATAATTTATTGCGATGAATTTAGAAATTACTTAATGATAACTATTTCTTGACTATGGATAAAATCGTAATACTTTATATATATATATATATGCATTATAGTTTATATTGAATTATTATACCATTATAATTTGTATCGAATTATAATAAAAGATTCATAAAACATGTTTTATGTTAATTTATTAGTTAAGTATTTATGTTTATTAGTTAACTAATTAACAATTTCTTCACTATTGGATAAAAAAGTATAATGATTCATATATATGCATTATCGTTTATATTGAATTATAGTAATTCATTATAATTTATATCGAATTATAATAAAAGATTCATAAAATATTTTTTCCTTTAATTTATTTCTAATTAATAAGGCATTTGACATAAATTTACATACATTCGTGTTTATATTATTAATATTAAATTGTTTAGATTATTAAATTTCTAATGAAATCATTACTAAAAATTTTAATTAATATTCTTCATTTCTACCTATTTAATTTAAAATCAACTTGATAAAAAAATTTTAATTTCCTATTCTATAAATTATTTCATTGATTTAATGTAATAAATCAAAATACGAAATTATGGCGTTTGCAAATATCTGTTATGTAGCCCACATTGCCCCGAATGCCTTCATTTGATTAAACCACAATGGGAACAATTCAAAGGAACTTTGACGAATGACTGCGCGTCTAATTGTAATAGGATAACCAGTCTGGGCATAGCCATCGCGTGTTATACTAGTACGCCATTGTAACGCTGCAGCCAAATCCAGCTCACCTGCTATTCATCCAGCAGTATATGAAGGGGTTGTAGCACGCATTGGACATGGCCAGCCAGTAGATGATCAAGTAGGTCGGTTGCACGAACGTCTCGTTCAGGATGTGGGGAGGTGGTGGGCGACCAGGAAGTACACGTGGTAGGGCAGCCAGCACACAGCGAAGATCACGACCACGACAATCATCATCTTGACAATCTTTAAAGATAAGCAGTTTTTAATTAATTAATGATTATTATTCATTTGATGCCAAAAATAATTTAAAGAAAATATGCTTAAAATCTTCAATAGTCAATCTAATTTAATAAAAGTTGATTGGCGATAATTAAAATATATTATGAGTTTTTAAAGTCAATATTAGTATAAAAATCAATATACAATTGCAATGTGCATTTATATAATAAAATCAATATTAGTATACCATAAGTCAATATTATGTAGTATAAAAGTCAATATTTTAAACCATAAGTTAATATTAGTATAAAAGTCAATATTAACAATTTGTATTTATATAATAAAGTCAATATTGGTGTACTATATTACTTAGATTTCAACTATATACTTTTTGAAGAATCAGAATACATGAATTTCCCATTTGTAGGTAAGGTAGTCCCTTTCTAAGCCAGTAATAGGAATGTGCAAATTAAAAAAAAATGTAGGAAATAGTTTCTAAAGGTACTGCTTGGAACTTGACCTTTAATGGTATTGGTTTTACAGTTACTACTTGAAATTTTATACTCATCTTGTGTGTATGACAACCCGCTCGACAACTCGCTTTAAGACGGATATGCATACAGATTTTGGAAGATTGAATAAAAAAATAATTCAACTGACTTACAAGTCCCAAAGGTGAAAATTCTGGTACTGCATAAGAGAAATTGCGTGCTCAATGTAACAAATATAATAAAAATATAATGATTTTTATAAATTTTATAATAAATTGTTATATCCGTAAATGTATACAAGCATTTCATCACTCTTACAAAGAAGTATTCAAGTATTCATCACTTAAAAGTCTTCAACTATAATAAAAAATTATAATTAATGTAATCTTTTAAGCATAATTTAATTGGCAAAATGTTTCAATTTTTACAAACATCCTTGTTAATAAATTAAATAATAATAACAAATTCAAAGATAATATGAATCAAAATTATATAGACTCATTTCATGTGATCCCCATGACAATAAACCAGAATTTGAGGAATTATTTTACAAAATGTGAATTTGTTTGTTCATTTATAATCTGTAATTAAATAAGATTGTGTTAATTAAAAGCTAGATTTGCAAAATTAAACTTTAAAGTTAAAACTCAACAATTTAAAGAATTTATTAAAAGCTTTTACGACACACAACTGTTTCTCGCTTTTTGTGTTTTGCGCTACATTTAAATTAGTTGAACTATCAGTTCTATGTTAAAAAGCAGAGATGTCAGTTTAAACTGACGCGAGACACACTGCCTTGTAAAACTGATTCACTCATCTTTCCTTTTGACAAATACGGAGCAGATGCTTTTGAATATGCTTGTAGTGAACAATGCTTCTGGCATATTTAAATTTTTTTTTTATATTAAATAAGATTGTGTTAATTAAAAGCTAGATTTGCAAAATTAAACTTTAAAGTTAAAACTCAACAATTTAAAGAATTTATTAAAAGCTTTTACGACACACAACTGTTTCTCGCTTTTTGTGTTTTGCGCTACATTTAAATTAGTTGAACTATCAGTTCTATGTTAAAAAGCAGAGATGTCAGTTTAAACTGACGCGAGACACACTGCCTTGTAAAACTGATTCACTCATCTTTCCTTTTGACAAATACGGAGCAGATGCTTTTGAATATGCTTGTAGTGAACAATGCTTCTGGCATATTTAAATTTTTTTTTTTACTTTACAAAATTGCTTTTCCAAATTGCTAGTATAGCGTATCTACAGATTGCAAATGAATGCGATTTATAGTCTTACCGAAGATGTGCTTTGAAAACAAATGTTTTGTTAAACAAGTAGACTACTGAGATACATGTGATAAAGTGTATAGTATCTGATGTTCAGTGACACAGGTATTTCATTTACAACTCATGGAGCATACGAAACAACATGACTTTGATGAATTTTATAGAAAAAATTACCAGTTAATCATCCCAAGAAACTACTTCATCTGATAGATTATTTTCAACACTCATATCTTCATTTCAAACATTTTTTTTGTTATTTTAAATTAAACACTCTGAAAGATGTCTTATTTGTATACAAAATATGCAATACCATAGTTTTATAACCAGTATATAAACATTGTTTATAATTTTTATGTTGTATATTTTTCGTTCTACATATGCATATAATTTCAGGGAGAATCATTATATGGCCTGTGATTCCATGATTGCGAAATTTTCCTTTATTAATTTAATTTTTTTTGTATTATTTATACCACTTTCCTATTTGTAACTAATAAAGGATTACATAGGCTTTTGTATGGTTGTGAGTGCTGAGTAATATTAAGCAAAGAGTGTCTCGCATCGGCTCAGACAACTGTTTATCAGACGTAGTTATTTGTGTAATTTGTTTTGTAAACGACCTCACTGCTACAAACTCCGAAAAAATAGACGTCGACAAAATGAAGCAACGCTCCTATAACACAATATTCTGATTCTTTATGAGACATTTTGCTTATTTACATAGATCAAAATGTCTCCAAGTGAAAGACATTGAATTATGTGCAAAATCCTTAAGCATATTCGTTTCAATATCTGGACAAAATTAGGATGCAATCTAATTTTCAAGTTAGGATTGAATGAAATCTTTGGAAAAATGTTGTAAATTTTGATTAGAATCTATGTAAAAAATATACTCTTGGCATTAGAAAATAGTTAATTTTCAAATCATTTAATATGACATCTATATGAAGGAAACTACAATTTTTTATTTAAAAATTTATCCAGGAGTGTCTTCATAAATAAATGCATGAAAATAATTGAGGAAAACAAGTGCCTAAAAATAAATATTAATATATCTTAGCAACTGAAACTCAACATGATGTTGAAAAAGAAATTTTTTGTGCAAGTGCTTTACAAAAATAAAGTTTTGTAACTAATCAATTTTTTCAAAGAATTATATAAAAAAAATCATCATAGATGGAGCAAAAAAATATAAAATACATTAATAATATTCGCAAAAATTAGGGATTGAATATAGTATATATATATATAGAAAGATAATAGTAAAAGTTATTTTTCTATTTAAAAAAACTATATCAAATGGGATTATTCTCTCGACATACAAAAAAAAGGATAGTATAGAATATTAGTTTGAATGATTTATTAATTCATTTAAGAAACTTTTACGATTAATGATCCCATTGTTTAGATGAGTCAGTCATCTGATTCTGTCTATGAATAAAATAAGATTTATTCAATCTTTTAACAAAAGAAATTTTATATCATCATCCCTCATATAATGCATAAAATAAAAACTGTTCAATTAAATTCAAGACTATGATTTACTATTATAAGTCTATTTATATTATAAATATATATTAAGTCTATTTATATTATAAATATATATTAAGTCTATTTATATTATAAATAGACTTAATCATAATTCTAATTAATAACTTAGTAATTCAATTTGCGTTATTAGTATCACTATATCTAATATATTCAATTATACTATTATTAAACTATTTCAATAAAGGATGCAGATATTAAAAAAATTTATTAACATTATTATGTACATATAAATTAAAAAAATAATGCTACTATTCTATTACAAAAGATTAACAGACGAATTAGCCATACACAGTACGTTTGTACGCCATTGATATGCAATAAACATATTGCATATAAAAAGCACGGAGACTTTCCCATTTCTATTATCCATAGTGTAATTAAAACTATAAAACCAACTTATGTTTATAGATCTGAAACTGATATTCGAAGATACATGTGTATATATATCTTTTTTATTTCATTATATTTGTATAAACTGTTATTTGAATGTTAAGTTTTTATTTTTTATTTAAAGAAATAATAAGTAGAAAAAATTTGGAAGAAGCATATTTTGAATAATAAACGAAATTATTTATCAGATATTCAAGAGACAAAACAACTTTGGAAAACATTGCCAAAATAATTAGAATTGATTACAATCAGATATCTAACAACAGATTTTCTTAATGTAACATTAAAAAAATCAATTAAATCCCTATTAACATTGCTTTTAAAACACAATATGATGTCTTGTTAAATTAAATTCACTAAAATAACAATAAATATCTACAAAAATACAAATGGGCAGCAATAGCAATCTTCTCCATTTTAAAATATAAATTAAAATTTGCCAATAATATTTTTGAATTAATTTTATTTTATATTTATAATTCAATTCAATTACAAACAGAATTGTTATAAGCAAGAATATTTTTATTTTAAGAAGTTACAACGATTTTGATGGATACTATTATTATTTTTAATGTTTTAACTGGAGATACAACATGGAATTTACTAGCATTCAAGGCAAACCTTTAATATTGGTTCAAAATATCCATCAAATAATATTATTTAGGCTTAAAAAGGCCTGTTTATAGCAAGTCCAGTAAATGTAAATAGCAAGCAATTCCTGTAAAAAGTGGAAAGTTTTCGCCTGCTTGCTTCTGGCTAATGAGTTCGGGCACGCAAGGAGAAGAACCCATTAGAATACAGAAAAATTGTCCTCAGGAATACAACAGTGGGCTTTATATTTGGTAATGGAAGCATTACGATTTAATTTTCAATATTCCCTGGAAAGAGGACTTCGTTAAGTACTTTTTTCTCTAGCATGCAGGTTATCCTCGCACTTTTAGACAATGACTTTCTTAATGCAATTAATTGTCTTTCTTTCAAAGTTGAAATACGTAAGTTTGAAGACAACTTGTCGTTTTTAAGTAGGTTTAAGAGTCACACAGAATGGTGCATTTTTCCAAGCAATGCTGGTAAGGACGTTTTTGAAATTTGATGTCTAAGCATTATCTGTGAGTTATTTACACAGAAAAAGTAAACGAGATTCCAACAAAGAAAAAAAATAGTTAAAGGAGACACATTTTATGAATTCCTAATTGATTTTACTCTTTTTTGAAAATGAGACTTTGTTATTTTAATACGTTTTGTTTCTTTTATCAGGTAATTGAGTTTGTTCGAATGCCAGTCTGTTTGAAAACTTTTTTTTTGTTAGCTGAGATACCAAGTTTCTTTTGTAGAAAATGTATACCTTTGTTATTTAGCAAGGCAATTTTAGCAGTTAAAGATTTCAAATTACTAAAGACAAAGTAATATTTCATTATTACATTCTATAAAATAAAATGGTATTAGTTGGCTGCAAACTATGCAAAGAAATTTAACTAAAAATATTTGTAACAATATAATTCAAATATAAATAAATAAACATCTAAATATTTATATGTTTTTAACCTTAATTTTTAAGCACACACATATGGAAGAATTATATATTTTTTATTTGATATTTTTAAGTTTGTTCTGTTAAAAAATTCTGGGAAATTTTCAATAACTATGTACGGCATGGCTTATACTGTGCAGGACCAGAGGAACTAAGCATTAGAATTAGGAAAAATATTATATTTATTTTTATTTTAGAGCTAAAATCTTCATCTTTGAGGCTCTTATGTACCTCAAGCTAAAACTATCGATATCTATTTATATGCATATAAACTAATCAGTGTATTGTGTATAGGTCAATTTAACTTAAAAGTAAGAAATTAATGGATCAGGAGAATTTAAATCATTAATATTGTTTCACAATTATTAATTTCGAAAATTATATCCCGTCTCTAGCTACATTTATAAGAAGAGTTAATAATATTCGTAAACATGTTTAAACATAGGAGAGAAATGATCAAATAATTTTCGGAAATATTTGTTAAATGAAGTTATACAATTTAAGAAGATTATTTTGAATTGTAATAATTCATTATAAAATAAATGTTTAAATATGAGTAATTCTTTACGCGATTTCTTTATTTCTTTATATAGGTATTATCATACATTAATAATTTTTAAATACAACATACGTTATAACCAAGTGTATTTTACAGTCTGGCTGTATATGGATAAGTTAATTTCATACCGTTTTTCTTACCTTACGACCAGATATCTCGTTTAGTGTCTTTCACTTGGCTATCTATATATATGCTATTAAAAATTGCGTTGTTTATTTTTCTCCTATCTTAACATATTATGTTGTACCAAAACTTCATAACCAAAGTTTCGGAAAAAAAAATATCTTACTTATTTTTGTTTAAAAAAATATTTTATATTTTCTATAGATTTTTAAGCCATCAGATGGAGCCAGAATTGAAAATTGTAAAAATAAATAAGTAGTAAAAAAATAAGAGCATTTACAGTATTAATTTTCAATTTATGCTTTGAATTAACACTGTCATGCCTTTAAAAAACAAATTATTTCATTGATATTTTATTTTCGTAACCGTGAAATGCAGGATCATGTTTGTTGTAATCTTGAAGGCTTAAAAATACACTACTTGAAAAACGATTTATTTTATTTACATTTTTTTAAATAAATGGATAACATTTATTCAAATGTAAAAATGTGTCAAGTGGATTACATACTCCTCAGTATACATTAAAGCATCGAATTTTGGGATTTTTATTTATGCAGCAAATTGTCCTGATCAGGAAGTAAGTTTATAAATCCCATAATCTTCTCTCTCTCTCTTTTTTTCTAAAAAAAATGTTTATTTCCCGTTGAATTCATACTCTGGAATATTAGAAGCGTCATCATCAGCGCGTGAAATAATGTTGGGGAATGGGAGATATACTTAAATGAAAAGTTCGCAAGCAATTTTCCGTGATTTTGAACATTTTTCATCAAAATACTTCGGTGAGTCGTACATTTCAAATAGTTTGCAAATATATTTTATGGAATTCTGAACGATTTTGTGATAAATTTGCTCAGCTATATCCAGAAATTTGTAGAGTTAATTTTTAAATTTATAGTGTAAATTAACTTTAAAAATTATCTGAAAAATTCAAAAATAATATTCTGAAATACCATGAAATAATTTCATAAAAGAAAATATTTTTATAGTAAAATATATTTATTATACTTAATATGAATTTATTTAATGCATATTAGGCAGTAGCGTGAATTATGCCTACCCCTTCATTTTGATTGCTTATTTATAAATTATACATATATTTTGTTCATCAATATATTCTCTTTTGTAAATCATATGCTTGATTACTATTTTTTATTACATTTTGATTACTAGTTACCCTGTATAATGAGCATGTGTTCCCGAACTTGGTCTAGATATTGTTGCTGACCAAGTGGGATAAGAATCAACAACAAAAAATATTGCTTTATTATATAAAATATTGCTTTATTATATTTAAATGTTTATTTATTATTTCTATTATTTACACTAGTTTGTATCTGTAATTTGTAGATTAGGTAACAGCATATTTCTTTACTATATTAGACGTAATTAAAAAAACATAACACTAAGTTATTTGAAAATAAATTTGAACTGGAGAATATTTGATAAAATTGTTTATTTATGTTTGAATGTAAATATACTTATAAATACTTATACATACTTATTAAAATTCTCTAATTACGTTATAATATAAACTCTTAACAACTATGGCTTAAAAAAGTGTCCTATTTTAGTCGTTTCTCTTCATGTTAAAAAAAAAACAGTTTTGTATACAAATTCCCACAATATTTGTTTATCAGTGTAATTTATCTTTTAATTGCACAACTCGACATTTTTTTTGTATTGGATAAAAAAAAATCCAGAAAATTGGAAATATCATAGATGTTGCGAAATGCCGCATAATATATATATTATAAACAAGTCGAGAATTCAATATGGGACAGTTATTAAATATTAACTTCCTTCTAGGATTCCGTCATGAAAAGATCAATCAAGTAATGAGTATTTATGGTTTTTTTCTTCCACCAATTTCGTTTTCTACATATTGATTCTAGTATCACGAATTCTTTGAGAACGTCGAGCAGTTAAATATTACACAGATTTAGTAACATATTACAACAGACATTTAAATATTACAATTTTGTAAAAAATTTCCCACAAGATTTGTTAATGTGTAACTTTATCTTCTAATTGCACAACTCGACGTTCTTTTTGTATAGGATAAAAAAAAAACCAGAAAATTGCTAATACCACAGATGTTGCGAAATGCTGCATAAGTCGAGAATTCAATATGGAGCCCTTATTAAATATTAACTTCCTTCTAGGATTCCATCATGAAAAAAATCAATCAAGTAATGAGTATTTATGGCTTTTTTCTTCCGCTAATTTTGTTTTCTATATATGGAATCTAGTACCACGAATCCTTTGGGATCGTCCAGCAGTAAAATATTACACAGATATCTGCATTTTACTCGGGGCATAATATCGAAAAACGATGCAAATTTAGTAAACGATAAATGAACTAATACATTTTCCCGATCTTTTAGTTCTCTTGAATCCCTTCTTTTTTTGTTTATATCTAATGTGAATATTTTATATGGCAATAACCATGAAAAAAGAGCCTATGTAAAACAAAAGCGTGAGCATTAAATTTTCAATTTCTTGAGATCCAGTGTAAAACGACACAAGACGTTTGCTCATGACCAGGAAGAAATGTTTGTTTCTGCCTTAAAAAATCTAATGCAGTGGAACTGGGAATATTATCTCGTTTATATATATATATATATACAAACGTATTTTATTTAAATAATCGTTAAAGAATCTTTAAATGTTTTTTTTATTTTTATTTCAAAAAGAATGATTAGAAAAACGTATTAGAATAATGTTTGGTAAAATCGAAAAGTGTTCTCATATCGATCGAATTTAGTTTTCATATTCATGTGGAGAATTTAAATAATTTTTTTAATGGTAAAGGCAGTGATATCGGGTTTCAGGAAGATTAACATTAGGAAAAGTTCTTTTTCTTTCTTAAAATTGTTTTTATTTTACAATCAATTTCTGTTTTAGAAATAAAGTTTAAAGTTTTTAGGCTTCGATAAAAGTTGGTAAATCTTGCAAATTTCTATAATACTCTGAAGACTGTGTAAGTTAAATTTTAGAATAGGTTTTAATGAAGTTGAAATGAATTTCTAAGGAATTTAAATTCAAATGTGTACTAGTGTTTGAATGTAAATATATTATGCTAACTAATATTCTCAAACTATATTATAATACCAATTCTTGAAACGTTTGACGCAAAAAAATGTCCCATTTTAGTCGTTTCACTTCACATTAAAAAACAACATTTTTCTAAAAAAATTCCCACAAGATTTGTTAATCTGTGTAACATTATCTTCTCATTGCACAACTCTTTTTTTTTTTTGTATAGCATAAAAAAACCAGAAAATTGGAAATACCACAGATGTTGCGAAATGCTGCATAAGTCGAGAATTCAATATGGAGCCCTTATTAAATATTAACTTCCTTCTAGGATTCCATCATGAAAAAAATCCATCAAGTAATGAGTATTTATGGCTTTTTTCTTCCACCAATTTCGTTTTCTATATATTGATTTTAGTACCAAGAATCCTTTGTGATCGTCCAGCAGTAAAATATTACACAGATATCTGCATTTTACTCGGGGCATAATATCGAAAAGCGATGCAAATTCAGTAAACGATAAATGAACTAATACATTTTCCGCATGTTTTAATTCTCTTGAATTCCTCCTTTTTTTGTTTATATCTAATGTGAATATTTTATATAGCAATAACCATGAAAAAAGAGCCCATGCAAAACAAAAGCTTGAGCATTAAATTTTCAATTTATTGAGATACAGTAGAATACGACACAAGACGTTTATTCAAGACCAGGAATGTTTGTTTCTGCCTTTAAGAAATCTGATGCAATGGAGCTGGGAATATTATCTCGTTTTCATCTATACATATAAACGTATTTTATTTAATTAATCGTTAAGGAATCTTTAATTTTTTTTTATTTTTTATTTCAAAAAGAATCATTAGAAAAACGTATTAGAATAATGTTTGGTAAAATCGAAAAGTGTTCTCATATCGATCGAATTTAGTTTTGATATTCCAGTGGAGAATTTAAATAAATTTCTTTTGATAGTAAAGTCAGTGATATCAGCTTTCAGGAAGACTGTCATTAGGAAAAGTTTTTTTTTCTTCTTTCTTTAAAACTTTATTTATTTAAAAATCAATTTTTGTTTTTGAAATTAAGTTTAAAGTTTTTATGCTTCGGTAAAAGTTGGTAAATCTTGTAAATTTCTATACTACTATAAAAGTTGTGTAAGTTAAATTTAAGAATAGGTTTTAGTAAACACGAAATACCGGAATATATAGTAAACCGGAATTGAAATTCAAGTTTTCTTTTTTCTGGAATACTTAACTTCTCTTTAAAAATTGAAGATTCACACATTCCTGTACAACAAATGAATGCATTCTACAATATCTACTCAAAACGCTTTTGATAAATCAGTGATAAATATTATTAGTTTTAAGGATAATAACTGTTATATTTATTATAAGTTATGATATTTATTATTATCACTGATTATTTTTAAATAAAACAATGATAGCTGATGGCATTTTTGATATCTCAGTATATTCTTCTACATTATTGGAATCCATATAAAAAAATTCTCAGTTTTTTTCAAGAATTTTTATTAAATTTCCTCTATTTTTGGCGTACCAATGGCTGTGCAATATGTTTTACAAATGCATTAAATATGATTTACTTTCATTGAATAGGTATTATACACAACAATTCAAAAAATATAATCTCAAGTCTGAGTTTCGTCAAAGGATTATATTAACTATTTATTTACATTACACTTTCTTTTTTGAAGGACTTATTAATAATGTTTTATTTTAATTTTATATGATGAATTCATAATTTTTATAAACAATTAGTAATACATAATTTTCAAATATATTGTTTTGTTTTTAATATATTTAATAGTTAAGAAAATTAAAATTTTTCAATTCTTTTATGTATTTTTAAAAATGAATATAACTGAAGGTTCAACTGATTCGATAAACTTTCATGTTACTTCTATGGTACACATCATACATGTTTAAATGATTTTGGTTAGAAAATTCCTTTTTTTTTTAGAATTTAAAATTTGAAAAAAAAAAAAGTTAATGTAAAATATTAGTGAATCACAGAGCACATGCTTGGTGCTTCTCCAAATATTGATTTATTGGAAAAAAGAATTTTTTTAATGTAAGTAAGAGCATTTTTTTTGTATAAAAAGTTTTATAAAAATATTTTTTTAAGTTTAAAAATTTGATAATGTTAATTAAATGAATATTAACAATTGCAAACTTTTTTGATTAATTTTAAAATTGTATTTAAGTTTTAAATTAATGTTATTAATAAACATTTTCATCAATAAAAGCATAGGATCAAAGATTATGCCTTTTCAGAAAGGATATGAATTTATTTTTTAGCTTAGAAATTTTTTACACAGAGTTGATTTTCCCGCATTCTGAAAGCTAATATATATTGTTCCTCAAAAATCTTGCTTATCAATCTTGCTTTTTTTTTTAATTTCTATATATGTTATATCTCATATTTATAATCTTTATTCTAAAATCATATCATTATTTTTCAGTTACTGAAACATCAATAGTGAAAACTGATCTTTTTGCTTCGTATATTCTCACATACTTGCGAAAACCTTCTGTTAAAATCGAGACTTCTGTACCATAGCTCAATTCAAATAATTGTTATATCGTTCAAAGTTATTCATCTTTTAATATGATTTTTTAAATCTTTATTATTTCCACAGACTTTGTGAAATATGTAGACAATTTAACACATGTTAATCCTAAACTGCAAAGGGGCATCTAAGCTCTAGTCACTGTGATGGGGTTATAGCAGCAATACAAATTTACTGTTGAAAATATGTTTAATATTTTTTCCATCTGATGTATGAAAATAAAATTAATGTGCATTGTTTTGCTTATCAGAATTTATAAATATGAAAAATAAAATATTTCCCATACGTTGAAATCATAGATTTTTATTTCATTCATTCACCCATTTTCAAAACACAACAAATAGTACGAAACTTCACTTGCTTAAATAAACACCCCTTACACTTTCTAATTTGACAATTGCACTTTCCATTGTGTGTTTTCCTTCACCTTTCTCCATTAAATGCATTGAAAAGCAGTTTTTTGGAATATGAGCTGCAAGCATTTTAAGTGCTTCTCGAACTACAAAAGAAGGGATGTTCTATGAGAATAATCCTATGAGAATCCAGTGGTGGTTTGAATTTTAAAGACTTGTATCAAAGTATTCCTTACGTATCGTAAAAGTTACTAAAGAATTCGACGTATATAAAAGAAATCTCACAAAATTTTATGGGTTCTTTGAAGTTATGGGTATCGAGGGGATCATTGAGTAAATGTTTAAAATTTTTGGTATCTTTCTGTTGTCCCATAGCACATTTGATTCTGCCATAAAATGCATATATTTATTCTCTGAAAAAATTATTTTTGCTTTTATAGATATTTATATATCATACATGCATACTATATCAATTTTATGCTTTATTAATTTCATGAATAATTCGTTTTTATAGCGATTAAACATTTAGATATACTAAGAATATAAGTTTGCAAAATTACTCTGTATAATTGGTTTTTTTTTTAAATTTATCAAACTATTCCTGTTTAAAAAAAAAAAAAACTCTAACTAAATCTTTTTATAGAAATAGTAATATTTTCTCATCATTACTGTACAGTTTTTTTATAATTTAGAATAATTCTTTTGAATCTTTATTCATATAAAAGCAGAGTTTTAAAAAATCATCCTTTCCTTAATGTGTAACTCTAAGTATGTATTTAAATCCAGAATAATATGTAATTATTAAACATTCATATGTAATGAATATGTAAATATTAACAATTTGATTTAAATAAATGTGAATTATAAATAATGCGTATGAAATATAAAAAAATGTAAATGAAATATGAAAAATTTGAATGCGATATAAAAATGTCCAATTAAAATGTAAATTATATCGAAGTGCTACATTTCATTATTTATTAATTCTGATATACATTGTTTAATTGATATGGTAAGCCTGGGTGCATTTTAAAATAATTTCTACTTTGACTATTTTCAATTTTTTTAAATGTTTCATTCCAATGTAAAATCAGTGAAGATGTAAGATTAGTGACAAGAATCTACAGTTTTATCTCTCTAATTGCAATTGAGAGTTAATTAATAAAATAATCCTTCTCTTCCCCTTCCTGAAATAAAATCAGCAACACAAAAATTGCTGTGAGAGACGATTTTTAGAAGGTGTGCATTTGATATTAAAATTTAATATTTTTCTCATGCAGGCATGCTTTTTACAATTCCTCTTATTAGCTCACACTCTCCTTATATATAGCTTGTTCAAATTTTCAATCGTTCATAACATACTTTTTATTCATCCACTCAAGTTCAAATACATTTTTTTAACTTGTAGTGGATGATACTGGATGTTAATACAGTTTTTTCAAATATTAACTCATTCATTAAACTTAATTAATAAATTATATTCTTTTAGAATTAAGTTGCATATATCTACCAATAGATGGTGCCAGACAAACTTAAAAAAATGAATGAAAATTATATATAAAGGACTTTCTGCAATAGAGTGAAAAAAAAGTAGGAATTGACTTTAAAAAAGTTATTTTTATATTACTTGTTTATTATTATCTTTTTATGCAGCTTGTTCAAATTTAAATTCTGATATCTTATAATAAATTAAAGGAATTAATTTTAATGATGTAATAAAATGGCTTTTTTGACTTCAAATTAAAAAAAAAAAATCTTAAGATTTTATCATATAAGATATAAAACGAATGTAAAATAAAATTTACCAAACATTCCCTGTAATAATTATCAATTTAATGTTTATTACATGTATGAATATTATTATAATTAGATGCATCTGATTCAGATTTAAATCATGATATCTTATAAATAAATGAAAGGAAATTATTTTTATGATGCAATAAAAGGGAATTTCTGCCTGCAAATTAATCAAATATTGAAAAAAATATATTATAATTTTATCATATGAAATTAAAAATGAATGTAAAATAAAATTTATATAAAATTACCTGTGATGATTATTAATTTATAGCTTGATTATTTAAATTCAAATAATTTAAAAAAAATATTAAGTTGTTTAAATTTAATAATTTCTTTTAAAGTAAATTTTTACAAATGCCTTTTTCTAAACAAGATTTGTATATTTATTTTTTAACTTTCTTTCCACAGTAAAAATTAAAAAAAATAATAATAAGTATGTTTTTAATGAACAAAATTTTGAGTAATGCAATTTAGTTGTCAGTTTATTCTTTATAAATAGATATATATCAACCATAATTTATAAAACTACTAAGCAAACATCTAATTATACTTATGAAATAGAATTTTATACATAAAAAAAATAAGTATTTAAAAAAAATGACAAATTTACAAAACTCGACAATAGTTTTTTTTAAGAACAAAAAGGGCATAACAAACAAAGGTAATTACGCAATTAATTTATTGTAATTGTTGATTGATATTAAATTAATTAAATTTACTTAGGGGTAATCATTTCACAACAGTAAATAATAATATTATACAACAGTCAAGTTTATTTATTTGATTATTAAGTTAGATAAAAATTGCGATGTTACTAATTAGAAACGAAATATATTTTGACAGTAATTGGGAGCTTTTAAAACAATCACTGGGGATAAAAGAACGTTGTAAGACTTCTAAAAGACATATCATTCCAAAAAAAAGAACATTTTTTGATGTCTTCGAAATAAGAGGATTAAGTCTTTGTTTTTGTGAAAGTTTCTGGTCCAATTGTTTTCTTTCCTATTTTCATTTTTCGTATTCCATCGTTTTAATTGGGGAAAAAAATACCTATATCATGTTTACGTAATCTTTATGTTCATAATAAAAGATTTTTTTATGTATACTTATTACACTATTGAAAATGTCAAATGTTTATTTTAAATCATTTATTATTTTCAATGTTTTTATAACACTATTTTAGATTTTCCTAGAAATTCTTTTCATATTTATACATGTGGCTTTTAATTATAAATTAAGAAATTTCTTTAAAATTTTTGTAAACCTATTGTCAAATTATTTTTTTCTAGAGTTCATTCCTTTTAGTTTGTCTTGTGAAATCATTCACAGTTATTATAAATTTTAGCTAATATAATAAAATTTCTAAATGAAACAAGCGAAATAAAGAATAATTTTTATACTCTTAATAGTAAAGTAAATTTTTAAAATGATTATAATTTTAAAGCAATAATTTTTCAATAAATTAATAATATAAATAGAAAAAGAATAGTGTAGCAGATAAAATGATTGTTTTTTTTTTTCTGATGGAATCTCTAATTTATCATGAAATAAATAAAATTTTTTGTAAATTTTATAAAAATTTTTGTAATGATTATATTCACGCATTAAAATTAATGCAATTCAAATTGGGGAACTGTTAGCAAATGAATGATAACTATGCAGTCTCATACATCGTTTTTATATCCATAGTTGTCTTTATTTATTTAATTTTTTTCAAGCCATTTATTTTTTTAATAGAAAAAACTCAAATTAAATGATTAAATGTGTTTTAATTTTACATAGTTTATAAAGATAATAATATGGTTTATAAAGATAATTTAACATAGGTATTTAAAAACTTATATGATGGTAATATTTGCCCCATAGAAGCTTCAACTTTAAATTCTTTTAACACATTTTTTTATGTAATCACTCATTTAACTTTTAAAGCTTCATAGAATATTAATATGGATAATGATATATATTGAAATATACGAGTTTTAACAATTAACAATTTGATTGCTTGCAACAAAAACATACATCAGCTGAAGTCAATTAATTATTATTATATGAAACACTTTTTCTTTTTGAAATTAAAAAAAAAAAAAAATTAGAAGTGAATTAGCATCTTTGGATGTATGTGTTGTAAATGCCTAATTAATTAAACATCAACATAAGCAACTTTTAAGTAGCCATTATTCTTAATATCGAAATATTAAGAATATAAACTAAATTCTACGAATAAAAATGTATCATTTAGAGAATCAGTGAAAGAAAATCTGTTTGATCTTTCATTATGGTAATGCAAGGATTTTTATTGTGTACTTGCACAGCTAAAATACCTGTAGCTGAAAAAAATCTAATGGATCAGATTTTAAGTTATTATAGAAGATTAAATTATAGTACATGGATGCCCATGATTTAATATTAAAGCATATTAGTAAGGATACACCATGTCTTCCAGAAGAAAAATATAGTCAACTGGAAAGAGTTCAAGGTTGATAGATATTCCTTTCAAGGACTGGTTGACCCTTAAGTTAGACTTTGGACTGAACGTTTTTTTCACCCATTAGATCTTGGAACCGATAATGGAAGAGAGGGAAAGAGCAAAGGACATGAGCAGATTCGAGTGAAGAGTTCCAGGTAGTACGGAGGGTGCAAATAACCTTAAGCGAACTGGCTTTTAAGATGAATTTGTAAATATATGTTTATAAAATTCGGTTTGTGTGTGCTATACGTTGCAGTAGTGCAAATGTTATCTTAGCAAATTTTAATAAATATGTCAGCTAAAATTCTTGTTTTTATTTTGAGAAATAATTTAGTTTGTATACACGAACAACACACTTAATGAAGAAAACACACCTTGTACTATAATAAATGCTTCAGAAAGATGCCAAAACTTTCAATTCTAGAACAGTGAAGAAAAAAACGCTAATATAGTCCCTTTTTTTATTATGGTACGCATTTTTTCTGATGAATGTAAAGATGCGAGAGATACTGAATACCTGCAAAACGAAAATTACAATTTTAAGTCAAAATTCTCCTTCAATTTCTCAAATGAGAATTAAAATTTTAAATGTAAAACGGACTTAACGACGTAACTGTTGTTTTAGATGGAATAGCAGTAGTTCTTTTAAATATTGAAATAAAAAAGATCTGGATATTTGTGCCAAAGAAGATGTTTCTAGAGAATAAATTATTGCAAAATCAGAAGAGACCGAATAAAAACATGCAGTAAATTGAAAAGGAAAAATAAGGGATGACATTCTTCATCAAGTTATTAATATACTTTTGCGGCCGAAAGGAAGACATTAATTAAAGTTAAGATAGAAGAAAGGGTACAAAGAAAGATTTTAACAGAAGTTGTTCCACGTTTTGTTTTTATAATATTAATACAAGCCTATTAACTTATTTTATAGCTTTTTACAGGGTATCCTTTGTAATGATTTGTACTTATATACAAATAAATTACCATTCCATTATTTATTGTAATTGTTGGCTGGAAAACTATTGGATATCAAACAAGTACTGTCGAGAAATTGGGAAAATAAAAACCTTTAGAAAAGACGCTTGTAATAACTTTTGAAACGATAGAAAAAGGTCTGCGTGATGTTGTTGTTCATGAATTTAATACACATCCATTATTTCTCAACGAAATGTGAATTGCAATTGCAAACGAAAAAATTTCATTAAGCTTGTTATCAAAGAGTACAGTAAAAACTGAGTTAATCCAGCTGGTTAACGATAGCAAATACTAATGTGAGCAGAAAGTAAGACCAATTTTTGTTTTTTTCAAAAACTCTTTATTTATTCTTTCGAATTTATTTCATCGCCTTCAAAGTAATCCCTTACGGACACAATGCACTTACGTTTTTTCCAATTTTCAATGCATGCTAAAAAGTCATTGGCCGGAATGACCTTCAAAGCATGCTCCGATTCGCATTAAATCTCTTCAATCGACTCAAAGGTCTATTGAGTTTAGGGAAAAGCCAGATGTCGCACAGTGCTAAATCAGGTGAATTCGGTGGTTGTGGAACCATATGGGTTTCATTTTTGGCGAAAACGTCACGAAGAATCAATGCAGTGTAAGCTGGCCAATTATCGTGATGCAAAAACCAAGAGTTGTCTTTCCATAAATGTGGCCTCTCTTTGCTAATATCTTAACCCATACGATGCATAACACTCAAATAATATTGTAAGTAGTAGAAGTAGAAGTGAGTAGTAGAATAATGTTGAAGTAGAATTGTGAAAAAATATTCTCCAATAAAAGACGCAAAATCGAGGAATTTTTAGTGTTATATCACATTAAATTATAATACATGAATGCCCATGATTTAATACTAAAGCACATTAGTAAGTATCCACCATGTTTTCCCAAAATAAAATATAGCCAATGGGGAAGAGTTCTAGGTTGATAGATCCTCCTTACAACTATGGATTGACCCTTACGTTAGACTTTGGTTATTGCACGTTCATTTTAAATACGGGTTGACCCTTACGTTAGACTTTGGATTTTGCACATTTTTTTTTCGACAGTTAGAGTTTGAAACCAATAATGGGAGATGGCAAAAGAGAAAAGGGAGTGTACAGAGAGTTCCAATGCCCAGTGCACAGAAGAGAGTGATGTTTTATGTATTGCAGCTGTGCAGTGCTGTATTAGCAAATTTTAATAAATATAACAGCTAAACATCAGGTGTTATTTTGAGAAATAATTTAATTTGTATCTATGAAAAACACTGAACCAAGAACACACTCATATATGGCCCTGAGTTTTACTACAATCATTCTATTAAATTGGAAGTCCATACTTTTTCAAAATGTTAAAAAAATTTCAATTTCTACTTGAAGAATTACAGAGCATAATATATCAAACATAACAAGAGAACTTATATTTTCGTGTGCTAGAAATGTTTGCCGAAGAATTTTAAAATATAGACAAATAGCTAAACTAGAATAAAATGCCCGTGAATTTTAGATTCTAACATTAAATTTCAAGTCTTACGCCCCGTTATAGATCTAATTGAAGGATTCAGTTAAACTTTATAAATCATAACTTACATTATCTATTCCTGATAATGCACTTAATGCCATGATTTTGACACTCCTGCTGAATTTGAAATTTTAAGATTTCTGTCATATTCTTAAACAGTATACCACATCAAATTCATTATTGAAGCATCAACTGCTGTGTGTGGTAAAGACTCACAAGATGAATGCATAAGACTTGGTTTACCCAAATTTAAAATAGAATGTCAATATCTCAAGAATCTAAGAGGGAATCAAACTAAATGTTTAAAATCAAAGTATGGAAGGGTGTTAAAACTTGATATGAAGCCCCCTCTAGGAAGTATTTTCATATGAGTAAGTAAAGAGTTGCATTAAAATTCAACAATCTTAAATTGTTCTGATTTCTATGGGAATTTGGCTGCTAAAATTTATTTTGCAGATTGTTAAATGTTTCATATAGTTGACTGAACTTAGAGATGACAACAACTTTTCCGCATATTGATAATATTTCCACAACTTTTTCGAATAAATTGCACTAAAAGTTTTTTGGAATGTTTTTTGGAAAGTTTTTTCTCTCACCAACCTATGTGTATTAAACTTATTCTATTAAAAATTTTAAAGCATAAATAGTTTTGTTTTTCTGATTTCCCTTTCTTTGTATAAAGCAAAAATACAGATCATTAAATTATTCACTCGACTTCTAATGTAAGTTTTTTTTTACTTATAACTTTTATTTATAAATTATTGTTGTTACAAATTGTATATATATATATATATATTTCATTTTAGAATCAGAAGAAAAATCTATATTTACCTTCCTCTTCGAATTGACGCTCTCAATTTGCTTCTGGGTGCATTCCCCAATGCTCTGGCTTCCCCAGAGTTCTCTGCCCACCCTAAAGTAGGTGAAAGTCATCGAGGTGATGGACAAGACATAGGTCACCACCAGAATCACGACGTTGTAACTGAAAGCAGATAATAAAATATAAAATTAAAAGACCTTTTTAGTATTGTTCATTTGAAATCTACAGTACAAATAGAACTGAATTAAATAATGCATCAAACAATATACAGTATATGAATGCAAAACAAATCAAATTCCTTACAAGTTAAAAACGGAAGAAATACGATTTTTTAAGAAGTAAATATTAAACTTTTATCATTGAAAGAAAATTGTTTAAATATAAAAAGATTTCAGATAAATGAATAATATGGTGGTAATATGTCTTCAATTAGAACCAAGTCAAATAAAGGGCAGAATATGGATTTACAGCATTGACAATTATTTCAGAATTATCAGAATGATTAAAAGGAGATAATTATGCACGCAAAGATTTGTTTTTATGCCTATTCTTACTGAATAGTCAATAAGAAAATAATATTAAAAAAACAGTTGAAATGACATACATACAAAATAGAAAATTGTCAACATTTTCAATGTTTTTAAAAGAAAAATCAAATATCAACGGAAGACATAAAATATCAAAATATTATATGTGAAACTTGAAGTAAATTTTTCAGTACAATATGAATCTTTTTAAATCATATTTAAAAAACCAATACTTTAACAATTTTTATTCCTTAAAAATTGAGTGAATTATTTTTAAACTCTCGTACTGATAATCAAAATAAATGATTTGCTTATGTTTCTTATAAAATAAACAATAAATATTCTAAAAAATAAATTTATAAATTACAAAATCTTTAACTAGTTATGGAAACTTCAAATTTTAAAAGAAGGAATTTGGATTGCAGATACTAATTTATCTTCATAAATAAGAAATTTACAAACGCAGAACATGCAATTTTTTCCACCTAAAAGGTAACATCGAAAATATAGAAGCTTATATTAATTTAAAAAAAAAAAATTACATTTTAGCTTTTTCATTATTTTCTTGCTCAAAACACATAAGCTTTCTCATTTTTAAAAATTTTTATTAAATGTGACTCCTTAATTACATTATCATCTGTTTTACCATTATTTTAATAATCCTGTAAATTTTAATCTTTGTCTTAGGTTGACAATGAATGTTTTTTAAAAGCAAAAATAGTATTCTTACTCGTGTAAAGTCTAGTGTTTTATCATGTATTTTCAAACGAAAAAAACTTTTGTAGGTGAATATTTGAAAAGAACTCCATCAATGAGATTAAGGAAAACATTTTTTTTAAGAACCACTATTGGAAACAGTAATCCAGTTTACATTAAAAAAGGATGGTCTATCGGGATGAACAGAGAATCATTTTTTGTATTTAAATTGACGGTTTTATATTTCTTCCATTAGTTACATATTATATATTTACAATATACATTTACATTGTACAAAACTCTCATAAGATCAGTATTAACATATGCATCTGAAACATGGTCACTAACAGTAAGAGAAGCGGAAATGTTTGCAATATTCGAAAAAAAGTGCTATAAACTATTTTTGGTGGTATCAATGACAATGGAAATTGGCAAAAACGATACAATTTTGAACTTTACAAATCTTTTAGAGATACTGACATTCTAAAATATATTAAACTGAACAGAATGGCATGGGCCGGTCATCTCATGAGAATGGAAAGTGATAGAGCTGCTTTGACGGTTTTTAATACAATCCCTTTTGGACAACGACCAAGGGAAGAACCGAAAAAGAGATGCGTCGACTGTTTAGACTCTGATTTTAATGTTATCAAGATAAAAAAACTGCAGGTCCACGGCCAAGAGGAGAACAGCCTGGATGGACCTTTTAAAGGCCAAGACCCACAACGGGCTGTCGAGTCAGTTATGATGATGATCTTTTATAATATATAATTTTAATAATGCAATGTACATTTTTTATCCATTTACATAAATTTTCCACAGTGCAATAAGTATTTTCAAAATATTGTACCAGATATTGTCTAGAGAAGTTTTAAGGTGTTTTCTTATTAGACAACTTTAATAGGTTCTCATGTTTCCCAATAGGAGATAAATATATGGCTTCCTAATTTTTAGTGTATGTATGTTATTTACTTCGTCAAGAAGAATTAATGAATAGATACAGAGTTTGTTCGTAAGAGATTGTCATGTAATCTTAAGTAAGAAAGTAAATCGTTCAAAATGAATTCTTTAGTTAAAAGTTTAGTAAAATATGTGCTTTCGAAAAAAGGCTCACCAAAATTGCCAACTCTAAATCTGACGACGTAATAATTATAAGCTGTCAAGTTTTAAATCTAACGTCGTAACTAATTATTGTTGTTGATCTAACCACTAACAATCACAAATAGGCAATAATTTCAAATAGTTTCTTTTCTGAAGAAATATTAGTTTGGAAGTTTCTGGGGGAATCTAAACTCTCTCCTAATTTGTTATCCGAAGAATTATCTAGAAAATGCATTTCTGCTTTTACTTTTAACACATTTATTCATAATATTAGCTGAGTATGAGCAGAAAATGAGGACAAATATTTTGAACTACGTATAATAAGATAGCAAGTGATAATTCTTAATTTCAATACTATATTCTATTTTAACTGGATCATTCAGTAATTTAAATGGGAAACATTTGGTTTCCTAATTTTTAGTGCATTTATGTGAGTTACTTTATTAATTAGAAGTAATGAATCTATACAGAGTTTGTTCATCAGAGATTGTCACTCAAAGTAATCTTTCGTAAGAAAATAAATCGTTCAAAATGAATTCTTTGGTTAAACTTTTAGTAAAATATGTGCTTTCGAAAAAAGGCTCACTGAAATTGCAAGCTCTAAATCTAACGACGTGATAATTACAAGTTGTCAAGTTTTAAATCTAACGTCGTAACTAATTATTGTTGTTGATGTAACTAACTAACAATCACAAATAAGCAATAACTTCAAATAGTTCCTTTTCTGAAGAATTATTAGTTTGGCAGTTTCTGTTGGAATCTAACTCTCTCGTAATTTGTTATCCGAAGAATTATCTAGAAAATGTATCTCTGCCTTTACTTTAAACACATTTATTCATAATATTAGCAGAGTATGATCATAAGCAAATGTGGAAAAATATTTTGAACTATGTATAATAAGATAGCAAGTGACAATTCTTAATTTCAGAGCTATATTTTATTTTAAGTGGATCATTCAGTAATTTAAATAGAAAATCTTTGGTTTCCTAATTTTTAGTGTATTTATGTTATTTAATTTGTTAAAGAGAAGTAATGAATCGATAAAAAGTTCTTTCATCAGAGATTGTCACACAAAGTAAACTTTCGTAAGAAAATAAATCGTTCAAAATGAATTCTTTGGATAAACTTTTAGTAAAATGTGTGAATTCAAGAAAATGTGTGCTTGATGTGAAATTGCAAGCTTTAAATCTAATGACAAAATAATTGTAAGTTGTCAAGTTTTAAATCTAACGTCGTAACTAATTATTGTTGATCTACCAACTAACAATCACAAATAGGCAATTATTTCAAGTAGTTCCTTTTCTGAAGAATTATTAGTTTGGAAGTTTCTAGGGAAATCTAAACTATCTCCTAATTAGTTATCTGAAGAATTATCTAGAAAATGTATTTCTACTTTTATTTTTAACACATTTATTCTTAATAATAGCTGAGTCTGGAGAATAAGCAAATGTCGAGAAATATGTTGAACTATGTATAATAAGATGACGAGTGACAACTTTGAATTTCAATTCTATATTCTGTTTTAACTGGATCATTCAGTAATTTAAATGGAATAAACCAAATACAATTTACTTAAATTTCGTTTATTCTTAATAAATTAAAAATGAATATGATTTTATTTGTGGTTTTTCTGCGTTACTGCCTTATAAACATAAATATAATCCTTTTTACTTCAATTATCCTTACATTGTATTAAAACATTTTATCAGTAGCTTCACAACTTAAAGATTAAAGGCAAGAAAAAGAATACATCATATAATGTTTACGAAGGTGAATACAAGCATATTTTTGCTGGTACAATAATATAAATTAATGCTAACTGTTATTAAATTCAAATTCTCCCTTCTGTTTATATTTAAGTAACAAGTTGCACAACATACTTTTAATTAACTGAAATATTTCATATATTATTTTCCTTTATTTCAAAAAATTAAAAAGAAAAAGAAATAAAACATTCTTACTACAAATTGCAGATATTAAACCCTGAGAAAATCCGCAAAACTTTTTATGCGACGTAAGTCTCCTTAAGTATATTCATGAACTGTTGCAATAAATTCTTCCTAATCTTCATTAGTTAATTAGAGCATAAATATTTATCATTGGTGTTATTATTTTTAATGAAGAGTTTGCGAGTGAGTTATTTTAATCCAATTAAGGAAATCAAAAATCTTGTCTTATGGGAAAATATTAATTAGAAACTAATTTGATTTAAAAAAAAATATTTTAGTGTGACAAAGATTAAAACATGTATTATGGATGGGCGAAAGATTAAAACATGTAAACATGTAATATTTTGTTACCAAAATGTTCAGTTTACAAGTTGCATTTTAGTTAATACATTTTGTCCATTGTAAAAAAAAAAATGCTTGATTAATTGATTAAATATAAATTCCTCAAATATGAATTCAATTCCTGAAATATAAATTTCTCGTAACATTCGACAATTTTTTTTAGTTATGATAGTTATGGTTTCTTTCAAAGCAAACGAAATACTTGAAATTAACATAAGTTATTCTTTCCTTTTTTTTCTTCTTTTATTGCTCCACCCACATCCTACAAATGCAAATGTCCACATTTAAATGACAATTTTCTTGAAAAAAAAAAGATTTTTCAAGATTTTTCAAAACTTCATTTTAAGAAACAGGCGTTTAAATATTGAAAACAGTTTTGGGTTTGTTCTAGAGTCATTAAATGTCAAGATACAGTTGTTCAATAAAGAACTATACTATATAAATAAATAAAAAAATGTAAATACATATAAATATATATAAAATATAAATAATGTATCGGCTTGTTGAACATCGATGGGCCTTATATATCCCTTATGCATTCCATGAACAGCCCACGGAGGGATAATGATGGAAGGACAGTGTTTCCAGAAAGGACTTTTAAGATCCACCACCGCATTTGTTTATCATATTAGAGAAAACTCATTTAACAGCCTCACTAATGCGAAGCGCTTTTACACATATTATTATAATAACCATCGATTCGCCTCGTTTATGATAGCAATGACAAACGACAATGCCGCCAGCGGTTTCGAACCTCGCACCGTTTCTGCACGCTTGCTGTGTACATTGCCACTGGGTCACGAATCGGGCTGTCTCTAAAATACTGAAATCGTGCATTTTTAAACTTTCAACTAAACTTAACTGTATTTTTAACTTAACTTAAAACTAAACTTAAAACTGTATTTTTTACTACACTGACATATTATAGCAGTAATGATTTTCAGTAATGATACAGCAGTAATGAGTTTATCAAAATTGTAGTTATATTTTTGAATGATTTTAAGTATGAATTGGACTAAGAGGTTCTAAACATAATCAATAGGATATGAGTTAATGACATTTTTGTTAAAAAATTCCCTGCCTTGTTTTCATTAAATGACTTAAATTATTTTAACTCCACTTTACTTTAGATATATATATTATATATATAAATATATACATACATAATATAATTGCCTAGAAATATATCATATCTTTATTTTGAAGAAAACCTGATATATCATTATTTAGTTTGTTTGGGGGAACGTAATTAAAATTTAATAAAAACATTTTTCTCTAAAAAAAATTTAGCTTAAGAATTTAACTTTTAATAATTTTGAATTAACCTGTGAATCGTTTAACAAAGCATTTGAATTTAATGAAAAATTACTATGCACAGTATTGGGGGAAAATGTAATGTATTGAATATTTATAAAATCTGTGTGTGAGTGAAAAGATGTAAACTTTTTGATATAGTTTTATCAGATCGTTAAAAAATACAACCTTATTTTTTGGTTATTCGTTCTGAAAATAATAATAATAAACACGTCAAAAATATTTGTTTATTGTAACTATGTACTATGGTGTTCAAAAAGTAAGGCGAATTATTTTTTTTCAAAAACTCTTTATTTATTCTTCCAAATTTATCTCATCGCCTTTACAGCAATCCCCTTTGGACACAATGCACTTATGGCAACTTTTTTCCAATCCTCAATGCGTGTTAAAGGGTCATCGGCAGAGATGACCTTCAAAGTGCACGGCGATTCAGGTTGAATCTCTTCACTCGACTCAAAACGGTGTTCCCGGAGTGGTCTTTTGAATTTTGGGAATAGCCAGAATCTGTGGACAGCATGTTATGTGGATAGTATGTAAAATTTCTAAACGTAATAAGTCCAGTTTAAAAACAGACAAATTTAAAGTTCCATGCCTGTACCAGGGATGTAGAGGATAAAACTGTACACCTGACACACCAATACATTCATTTTGAAGGGTCCTTACTTCTAATTTCATGGTAAATTGCTGTAGTCACAAGAAGCCGAATTCCTTTAAGTTAATGAGAATAATTTATCTTTTTTTCTTGATAGAAGATAATAACTCAAATAAATGCACCATCAATATCAAGAAAATAAATTGCTGTCCTATTATATGTTTGAATTCCTTATTACTTATTAATTTCTTGCATTATAAATGACATAAATTTTTCTATATTTCGGTACATTATACTTTGTATGTTGTCAACGGATATATACTTATTTTAGTTGATAAATGGCGTCTTGCAGACATTGTATTTAAATGTTAAGGTATTATTAAATTATTTTTTGAAGCTCCTTGCCTTGTTTAATCAACGGCAACTAATCTGCGTATATAATATTATCTATATAATAATAATAAACTATAAGTATTTAAATTTTAATGATACTATTTTGAAATTAATGTTTACACAGTAGTAAATTAAATAAATTGTTCATTTTTCTACTACTGAAAATACTATTAATTTAAAGCAGCAGAGCCTTATTAATTCATTTTAAAATGTGAAACAATTTTTTTTTAAATGTATTTCTATAGAAAATGATCACTAAATTTTATTCTTCAGATAAAATGCCAATACACGTATATACATATAACGTATTAGAATTTTTCTTAAATTTTATGTTGCCATTTAGAGCATATTTTACGACTGGTGTATGAAAAATTTATGAGAATTTGTTATCGTTAATCAGTTATCAGATGAAGTACTCCATATTTCATGGAGGTACATGATTATCTATTACATGGATTTTGGCTCTCTCCCAAAAGAGTTGTACTTTTTATATGGCTTTCTAAAAGTTTGCTATGCCCTACACATATTTTACCGTTAAAAAGTGTCCAACTTATGAATTTAACTACTGTTTGTGACATCTAACGCTATTTTCATAGCATTCACCATAGTATATTTCATAATTTATATTTTATAAGGGAAACTTAAAACATTCTTCACGTATATTTTCAATACTTTGATAAACCTATTTCATGCAGATCTTTTTTTTTTTTTTTTTTTTACACGGAATTTTTTGAAGTCTAAATGTTAAAAAATAACTTTTTCATTTAATTACAACAAGATATTTATATTTATAGAAACAAAAAAAAAGAAATATATGACTTAATATTTTTAGAAATTAAGGATAAGAACGTTAAAAGAGCAAAAGCAAAGAATTTGTTTTAAGGATAGTTTTAATCATTTATTTGTCTAAAGGAATTTATTCTGGTGAATAAAATGTTGAATTTAAAAATCGGTGTGAGGAAAAAATAGGAAATATGTTTAAAAATAAATAATCCAAACTTTAATGAAACAGTTAGCAAAATGTTTCAAAAGTTGTAATTTTTTTTTCTCTATCTGGAACCTAAAAATGATGATTTACATACTTCTTAATTGCATTACTTTAATAATTAACACACAGTAACTGATGATGCATGTTAATTATACTCTGAGGACGTAAAAACATCATCAAACGAACCAAATGAATATTATTTTTTTATTGTTTATCCCTTAATGCAGTCACTTGCTTTTACAAACTTTGTTCACTTATGAAGTTAATTTATTCTCATCTTTCGAGCTGAATAGATGATCACTAACAAATAAGATTTTAAATAGATAAAAACAAATAAATTGTATTTATAAATTTAAAAATTTTACTAAACATTCAACTTTTTTATGTTCCTACAGTGGTGTAATCTGTTTTCAGTAGGCTAAATTGAAAGAAAAATTGCTATTTTTTTTAATTAGTAATTTTTAGTAAGACTAAATTAGTAGAGTTCTCTAATTACTGTTTTATTCGAATTGTAACTAGTGTACCAGCATTTTTTTTTTTTTTTACCCCATTATAGCGAAATAGAAAACAAAATGTTTGGTATAAATGTATTTAAAGTACAGAAGTAAACATAAACATTTGATTTAGAAATGGAAAATAAAAGCAAACAGATAAAAATTCTTCTGGAATTTTTCATTCTCTCTCATATTTTAGTTTATTTAAAACATTGTACCATTATATGCCATGTCTCATATTTTACAGCAAGTTATATTATTAACTAGTAAGAGGTCCATAGTGTTATTCAAGGATTTTATAATAGTTTATAATCCCTTTTTGAGAGGATATTTTTAAATAAAACTTTTTAAATTCTAACTACTATTAAAAAAACATGTTAGAATTTTTTTTTATATTGTTATAATATAAAACTTATTTAGAAATTCATGTGTCCTATATTGAAATCTTATAATCTTTTATATTATGACAGGTCCATGTTATATAATTAAGTTTTACGTATGAATTTTTTAAATTATTCAGAACAACAAAAATGGTTAAAAATCAATAATTTCCATTTATATTTTGTTATTCTCTCTTGAAAGGAAAAATACATAAATCCTGATATTGCAGAAAAAAAAATTATTAATTTTATAAAATTAGGATGAAAGAGTGAACTTTTCTTTTTTACTTTTTCTGCATGCATAGCTAAAAAATTAACTGCATACTTTTTGCCAAACATTTAGTGTTACTAAAATTAATATGGTTATTTTAATGATTTTAAAAAAAGATATGTTCCTTTCTATTGATTTACCTTAGAAAAACTTAAAAGCGTGAGTTAAATATTTAAAATTAGACGTATTAGTTAAGTATATTTAAATTAGATTTATATTTTTTGCTTTTAATTTATTGTTGTATTTTTTACTATGCAAACTTTTTTAGGATTTGTTTCTGATAACACAGCAGGTAAATGACTTATTAAAATTATACATAAAAATTTCAAAGAAGAAAATTAAAAAAAAAGAATGGAATTAAAATTTTATTTTATCTCTCAATATTTAATTAAAATTAGTAACAATATTACATTCATTTTATTACATACCAAACAAGTCATCTTAAATAAAATAAATTAAACTATTAATCCATATGTCTTTCCTTACAGCTATTTGGATTAATACTTTTTGAACAGAAATATTAGAAAGAAATATTAATCAATATAAAGTATGTGTTTGTTGTAAGTGTTTTATGTTTCGTTTTAATAATAAAAAGAATGCCTGAATAGATAAAAATAATCAATAATTGTAATCAATAATAATTCACCAATAATTGTAAGAATGCCTAAATAGAATTTGGGAAAATAGAAGAAATTCATTTATGTCGGAATTTTTCTTATTTCTATATAGAGTGGCAACAAATTAAATGCCTATGAAAAACACTTTTTTTCATGTATAGCATACTCACAGAAAAGTAACATTAAACAGATAATAATATCGTATTATCATATTTGGCTTTCGACAGTTCTAATAAAAGGGAATTTAAATATTAATAATTACATTAATACCTAATTCAATATCATTAGCAATAAACCTCTTATACAGAAAAACTATTTTTATACTTATTTATAAAATGCATTTAATTTAATTTAACAATTCCCTTAAGAATTATAACTTTTGTCATTACCTAGGTTAGAAAGAGGTTTTGAATAGATTAAATTAAATATTTACTAAATTTCTTCATATATTCACTGAATTGCCAGGAAAACCAGGATTGAATAATTGAAAATGTTGTCTTGTTTCTTTGATTAATATTTTCAAAACCAATTGATTAGCTTATAAAATATTAATCATTTTAGAATGCCAAGTATTTCTGTGAAGAAACAAATAATAAGATAAATATTCTAAAATAAATTGGAACGCTACTTTTGTAATAATTGGATTTTGATAAATGATTGCTAAAAAGATTACAGAAAAAATTAAAAGATTATTTCTGATATTCTATAACTCTTTTTTTAAAAAAATATTTAAATTATAAATGAAGATAAATTTGGTTATTTAAATTAATCTTATAAATCTATAAATTGCTTGTAGAAAATATTTCTCAAATTATGTACGAGCAGATTTATATCAATTGTCACAGAGAGTAGATATTTAAAGGATTTATTTCTTAATTTCTTTACATCAAATAACTTGAGGTTACTGTTAAATATAAAATGATGATGTCATTAACTGTGAGAAAAGCTAATTAAAGGATTTCGCTGCATGACTTAGATTGAAAATCTTGAAAACAATAAACATTTTTACTTCCATTTCTTTAGTTTATATCTTTCCTTCTTATAAAAAGGTATAATAAATATTTTGTTCAGTCTCAAAAAGGAAATTTTATTTGAAAATTTATTTCTTGAAATCTTACTTTGAAGAAAATATTAAGACCAATTTATTCAAAAATTTATTAATTTAAAAATGAATTATCTTAGAAAAGTTTTGATAGAATATAATATATCACAAATATTTTTGGAAATTTAATTTTAAAAAAAATATTTTTTATATTCAATTTAAAGGATTTAAATTTTACACAGCATTATTTATTATTCCAAACAATTTTTAAAATCATCTTATTATTTATTATTAAAAAAAAAAAAACTAATAAAAATCGTACTCTGTTATGAAGCAAAATAATTCCCATGATAGTTTTAACGTGTTTTACAATAGTTTAAAAAAAGTATCATTGCATAATAAGGTATACATTTCGTTTATATGTATAATTTTCTGGTGAATAATTAAAAGAAAGATATTTCGATTCAAAACGTTACGAAGTTATTTTAGCTGTAAAATATAAAAATTTGATTAGGGTGCTGTTTTATCAAGATAGCTTTTGATGGTAGCAGCCTTGTGCAATACGAAACACCAAAATAAACTTTAGAATTTCTTGCAATTAAAATTTTGAAATTTAATATCATTTGCAAATTATCTATTAAATTTTAAATAAAAATTTTTCAAATGCAATTTTTGCAAAGATCTGATAATCAACATATTAACAAAAAGTTTTTAAAAACCATCATTAGAAAAACCACTAATTTTCTTTAAATGTCAACTGTTCGAAAACGTTAAAAGACAAATATTATATAATTAAGAAACATGAAGATATATAATTTATTTTCACTCAAATTTATACTTTTCTCTCCAAAGTATTTGATAAATTTACAAAGGCATTTTAAAAATTCCAATCAGAAGAAAACAAACGTTTTCCTTAGGAGCCATTGAAACATGTATACAATATGTCTCAATAAGGTCTTCAATAAATTAGAAGCATTGAAATCAGCAAATAGTGTCATTTGTTTTATTAATATAGGTACTAAAAATGCAATTCAATAAAAAAACAAAAACAAAAAATATTGAATATTTACTTAACATAAATGGATCAGTTATATGCAATAATTTAACAAAATTGATACAACCCTGTCAAAAATTTTTATCCATTTATTACATTCCAAATATTGTTCTGCACAATGTTAAAGTGAGCTAATAATTAAAATGTTTATGTTCTCAATAAAGCTTTCATTCACACCTGCACGATTATGTGTTGTTTTTATACATGTACAAACCTTAATAGGATCGTTATGTTATTGAACTTTTTAGATGTAGAAATTTAAGTAAGATACTTGGAAAACGTTAAAAAAACCATGAATACGGCTGCCAAAGGAAGAAGATTAATTTTTTAAGTACTTCGGAAACGATTAAAGCAATTCAAAATTATTCATGCAAAAGTATGGACAAAAAATACGACAACATAAAAACCTAATAAATCATACAAACTACTCCCACGTTAAATGTATAAAAAAAGAAAATCGATGTTCATGATTTCATTAAAGAATTTATGAAAGAAGCAATGTACTAAATCTTGTTTATTGAACCGATAGTAAATATCTTTAATTACTATTCTCTTTGAATATATATTTATTCACCTTTGAAAAATAATCGAATCGTTTGTATATCTTTAATTATATTTTCCCTTTAATGTTTTTTTTAATCCCCAGAATTATCTGTACATTATCTTATAATCAGGTATCAAACTAATGAACTTAATAGACAGATGAATTCAATTTATCTTAGAATATAAATAATTAATTTTAATTATTTAATTATATTTTAATTAACTAATTAATTAATTATAGTTAATTAAGTTCAAAAGTATTATTTGAATTTTTTTTAGAAATTATATTATTATTAATGTAGAAATACTATAGTTATTATATGTTTCTTTTGAGCTTTTAATGTTAAGCAACAAATACACAAAATGGATTGAGAAATTGCTAAGCGTTGTTTCATATGTTCACCAAATTAGATGAATAATTAGATGTTAGATAACATTGTTCATTAGATGAATAATTTTTCATTAATTTATTTCATCTGTTTATCTAAAAAATGATTTAATTTCTGATTGAATTAACCTATTAAGATAATTAAATGAAGTTTAAAATAAAGAATGTATATCTTTGTAATTTTTTTTATCTAATTTCCCTGTTGTACCAGTTTATGGAATATCTATGATAATGTTCAGCCGCTTAAGATTTCTGTAATTTTTTTAAAATAAAGATATGTAGCCTTCACTTCGTGATGAAAAATAACCGCTCATGATGAACAAATTTAAAAATGCGGTTAGTCTTTATTTCATTCATCATAAGGTTTGCTGCAAAACTGGAAATATTTTTTTTTAAATATTATTATTTGTATTAATTATTAACTATTATTAATTTTTATTATTTACACCCTATTGAACTTTTAGATCATAATCTTCTTTTTTTTAGTTACAAAATGAAAAACTTTCTAAAAGAAAATCTTAAAATAAAACGTTGTTTAAAAAAATTGTTAAATTTAAAAGTAAAAATAGCTTTAAAAGCTATCCTAAAGCATAAATTTACCTTTCAGAAAGTGTTAAGGAAATTATTATTGTTCATTAGGAAATTGTCATTCGTTCATATTAGTTCATTAATTGGTTTTAAAATTAAATAACCAATTTAAAAATTAAATTGGTTATTTAATTTTTTTTCGTAAATTTATCTATACATTAAAGGTACGTAAATATAATGAAAAAAAATCATAATTATGATATATTATTACACATTCTCTTAGTTTCAAATTTAAAATAAGCGTCTTCTTTATGTTCAAAATTTTCTTTTAGTAGCCAAGGACTTAAAATTTAAAATTATATTGAAAATGGAAAATAAAAGGGTATAGTAATATTAATATTATAATAATTATTATAATTAATTTTTTTCCATGTGAGAGTTAAAAAAAAATCTAAATTTTGAGATAGATAATAAGTTTAGTTTTTAATAAGTTTATTAATAATTTTTAGATACTAAATTTAGCTTTAAATTTACAGATATTGAAGCTACAATTCTATTTAAAGAATAAGTCACAAAAATAGTTTATATTACAACTTCTAAATTGTCAGCCTTGTTAAATTGCTAAAATTTCACAAAATTGTTTAATGAAAATAATGATTGGTTTAAAAAAGGGATTGATACCAGTTTCTAAACTTCTTAAATGATGTATAAATTTGAATATATATATATATATATATATATATATAATTTAACATTTATAGCAATTAAAATATTTAAAAAATATTCTTTTCTCCCAACTTTTATATATTATTGCAAAAAAAAAAAAAAATTAATTAGCAAAGAATTATTTTCTTTATATAATTGAAATACAATGCTTTTTGATACAGTGCTTTTTTGCATTGTATCAAAAAATGAAAAAGGATAACTGAATCTGAAGAAAAAAATTCGTTTTAAGAAATTGAATCTGACATTACGATTATATGGATTTTTTTCTATTTCTCAAAGGTGAAAATAAAAGAATACAAAATTAGAGTACAAAAACTTTATTTCAAAAATAAAAATTTCATTGGATCTAAACAAGATAAGTTTGCTCTAAAAAATGTATTGAATTAATGCTATCTTATCAGTTTAAGAGATAAATACATAAAAAAAAGTTTGCAGAATTATGACAAATTGTTTTTGAAAATAAAATTGTAGTGCATTAAGGAAAATCTAATGAATTTCTACGAAGATTCTTTTTTTTTTGTTTGAAAGAAGAACATGAATTCTCTTCCAAAATAATTACCCTTTTTTTAGCAATACTCAAATTAAGTCAAATTAATTTTACCCTTCAAACTGAAACCCCTAATGATAACGGGAAGAAATTAATTATGTGGTCACATTGTTATGTTGACAATTCAGATTAAAACCAAACTCAGCCCAGGGCTTCAAAGAAGTTACGAAGGAAGTTTTTTATCTGTTCAGATTACTAAATATATTTCACGAATTTCTACATAACTTCAATAAAAAAGTTTTGGAAAAAAAAGTTACTTGTGCAAAAATTAACTTACTGATTTTAATATCAATTTTCAATGTTATTCTTTGAGTTAAAATATTTGTAAAATTCGTGTGACTGACTTTGATAGAAGTTGCTACATTTTATGCTTTAGATTTAGAGTTTTAACTTCTATGTTATTTCTACATAAGTTACACCATGAATTTTTCGTAATTAAAAATATCTGCTTACTTAAAAAGTAATGATTACATTACTTTGTTTAATTTTATGCTTTATGAATAATGATTTATGAGAATCCTTTATGATTAATTATAAATTTAAGTAAATAATTTTGAATTAACCTTTATGGATTTCCAAATCTAACATAGAATTGACATACAGTAAATGGGAATTGGAATACAATTGGAATATAATTTTTTGTCGTATATTTATAGCATGTAAAAAGAATATCAAACTAAAGATTTAAATATAAATATAAAATAAAGTACTTTAATGTTAAGTATATATATGTATATTTTTATTCTTTTCGATCAAATTAGATAAATTTAATTAAGCAAACTTATTTATAATTATTTTATTAAGATTCGTGTCTTTAAAATTACAATTAAATTACTTTCTGTGAAAATATAAATTAATAATTAAAATAAATCTTCTGATAGAAATTTTTTTCTAAAAATTAAAAAAGAAAAAAAACAATAATATTTGATAAAATTTGTAAGTACATTTATTTTGTTTTTAATTAAATAAAACAATTGTTGCTATTTGATTTATATTTTATATATATATATATATATATATATATATATATATATATATATTTCTCTATTAAATATTAAATTCAACCGTTCCAACCTATATAGAGAGAAGATTTCTGAGAAAAAGTGGAATTGCCTACTGAATAAATCAACAAGAATGTCCAGTTCCTTGCCTAGATCGGTCGACTTGGCCTGCTTTAGACTTGCCATGGGCAACGACTACTTATAGAGTCACCTGCATCTAATAGGACTGGCTGCTACAGATATATGCCCCCTTTTCGACCAGGGTGTACCCATGACTGGAGAGCATCTTCGCATATGCCCTACTGTTCTTAACTTTTTCTCTTTTTGTGTTACTGGCAGTACTTTTAGTGATTGTTTTTATCATTCCTTACTGTACTGGGTTACTAGTAGCCTATTGACTAAGAGATCGGCGATGAGCGTACGATAAAAAAATAATTTTTTGAAATAAATCATATTTGTCCTACCTCTTAATTAGTATTTGTTACCAATCTAAAATTCAGTTCTCAAGATATTATTATTAAAGAAAGTTTTAAATAAAATCATTTACGATGTGTATGATTAGAAACTTTATAGTTTTATTTATTTTGAATTTTGAATATAACCAAAAAAAAAATGAATTGTATATGTAAACCAGAAAAAATGCGAACAAAAATAACAATATATGAACGTGACAGAGACTTCTTATACTGTAGTACTTCCTCTGGTAAAGTAGCATATAAATTAACCGTTTTTTTACGTAATAATAGTGTCAAAAATGAATCTGATAAACAACTTAATATTTCATTAAATAATCGAATGATTAGAAAATACTTAATTGAATAATTTTCATTGTGTATAAATATGATATGCTTCACATTCATTTTATCTTAAGTTTAAACAAACAACTTATAGACAAATTCTAGTTCTTGCCAAAGCCAACAGTAAGCTGTTATTTGCTAACTACAATCACATATGTTATATGTTTTAGAAATCCTCTAAGTATAGAACTCCTAAGATTCTATTTCTGAAAATGTTAGCTAATAACAATTCATTATTATTTATGAGAAGAACTGACAGTATAATTTTCTTTCTACAAAGTTAAAAATAATTATTTTTTGTGAATTTTATATTTGAGGGTTCTGCACCTGGAATCAAAACTTGAACCTTTATTATAGCGGCATTTAATGCTTCACGGCTTTTACCTTTTTTATAGCGGATTCAAATGCATACTTTACAATCTTATGTGATGTTTTAATATATGCTAAATATGAATGCTTTGATTAAGGTGCAATGCCATAATCATCTTTATTTGCATTTTAAATCACAAGAATCTCTTCTAGGCCAATAAGAATAATGTAATCTTGGATTTATGGGTTTGAAAAGCACCATAAAAATAACTTTTAAACAATACCTGGTTCTATGAACTGAAATGCTCACTCTTATAGAAAAGCATTATGCTAATTAAGACATTAGTTATGCAGATTTTACTGATTAAAAAGAATGTTTCAAGAAATATTTTTGTTAAATATTGGCCTTTAGACTTCACGAACTTTATTAAATGGAAATATTAAATGCAGAACTTTGAATTTTATTCAAATGCAGATTTTTATTAAATGCATGAATTTTATTAAATGCAAAAGTTTATTAAAAAACAAATTACAAAACATTAACTATGTCCTGTTAAAAAATAAAATATTCATAATATCTTAAAGTATATAAAGTCCTAGATTTTCTCAAACGTTTATAAGATATTTCTTAAATCACTAGTACTTTCTGTAATTTATAAATCTAAGAATATATATGAATAATTAAATTAAAATTAATTAAAATTAAAATTATATTCGTATAATTTAAAATCACTTTATTAATTATATAAATATTAAAAGTTTTATAAAATATCCAATGTCTTATTTTTAAAACGGAGAGCAAAAAAGAACCTCATTTAGCTATAAGAAAAGGATTTGAAAAAAGTTTTCTCCCAGTGCCTTCAAACTTATTTGGATAGTATAAACATGTAAGTATTCTATTCGCAGTCAAAATGTCTAATTTTTTTGGCTTGTATCTAGTAAAAAGTGAAAAAGGAAAGAAATTTAGAAACGGACGATAGAATTTCCATCCTATTTTTAAGACGTTAAGAAGCAAATGTAACTTTTTCACTTCAAATATGCTTTATTAGAATTTTAAAATCTGTAACAGAATGAAACTTCTTTTGTTATTTATTATAAAATACAACATATGAAAAAAGTTTAAAAACTACCGGAATGCATTTTCTTTGAAAACTTTATATACCATATTTACATTTACTAAAAGAAATACACAATTTATTTTCTGTTAGTACTTATATTTAGTGAAATGCGCAACATTTAGTTATTTTAATAAATGGAAAACATGTATGATGTACATGTACAATGTATGTATGTACAATCCATTGATATATATTGATTCGATGTTTTTTCATTCCTTGCATAATTTAGCAGTATATATATATATATATATATATATATGTTTTGTTTTTAATTTTATTAGATTAGAATAAAGAATATGGCAAATTAATTCATGTCTATTTGGTGTTAAGAAACATTACATATCTATATATTATATATATTACTATCCATTCAGATGTATTCTATCTATTCAGATAGTAAAATATTTATTTTATTTTATTAAGGCGGTAATTTTCTGTATATCCATATATATATATTTAAATATGGATATATATTTATATTTAAAACAAATTTTCCTTTTTCAGAATTATTTTATATAAAATCGCTTTTTTAAAGTAAAACATCTGGAGCAAACAATGTTTAAAACAGAAATTTTGATTACTTGTGGCATTATAAATTTTCGATAAAGGTTTCGAAATGATACAGAAATATTTATAACATTAATAAACAAATAAATCTTTCATTTTATTGTCTATCACATTCAGTGTTATTTATTCCAAAGAAAATAGTTCTGAAATCTATCAAACGAAGTTAAATGCATTCCTCTACGATTGAACCTTTCACGGAAGATTGCTTTGTAAATTGAAGAGGTCCTACAACGATAAAACACCCGCATGCTATGTTAAGTTGAAACACTTTAGACGTTCCCTAAAAGCACTGAATTGCTCCCTAACACTAAACTTCAACAATAAATAACAGTAAACTGCAAACGCTCCGCTTCAAAATCAGAGGTAGAATTTCACACCACCCATCCCACTGGCATTCATTAATAACAAACTGAAGTTCCTGCACATTATTCAACGTTTGCTCTAATCAAACTAAACGATGCGAATTGAGGGATTTACTTTTCAGGAAGAAAGATGATGCAATGAATTGATAAAAATAACACTTTACCAAATAAGACCTACGGATCGGATGCTTACACTCAACGAATGGGTTTATGTGCTTTTCTCAAAATGTAGCATTTGCTATACTTTCGTAAAAATCTCTTCTTTTACATTTATTTTAACTTAAAACATTAGCATCACCATAACTGTTAATTAAGGGTCTGAATGGCCGAGTGGCTAGCGCTCTGGCACTCGGTACCGCAGGTTTCGGGTTCGAGTTTCGACGGTGCCATGGGTGTTTTAGTGGTTCGTAATCCACTTTAAACCGTAGGTCCCGGTCTCACAGAATCGTAGACCGTTGCGGGGATATTTTTACTCCGCTTCCGTGGCCTATCTTAAAGTTACACGCGCCCCCTGTGTAATGCAAAGTGAGTAACGTCTGTGCAGCACTTGCCTTAAGATGTCCATGTCTGTTTGACAGCTGCATTGGGAAAAAAAAAATTGCTAATTAATATCATAATAGGATCAATTAGATCAATGCTTCTGTGTGAACTTGATATTGTATGGAAGTTGATTTCACCAAATATTTGGTTGACATCACCAAAATCTATTAAAAATCAGGAGTTAAAATTATTTATTAAAGCAATTCTTTTCTTCTCGTGTTATATGAATGCTTTCTTTGAAAAAGTCGTTGAGACTATTTTTTTATGTACTCTAGAATATTATGTGAAGCTTGTGTGGCTAAAATATCAAATCACTTATTCTGCATCATATTTTAAGTTAATTATGGATTACCAAATATATATTTACTGAATAAAATCACCTTTTGGAACAGTGAACTACATATTTAGGTGCTGTACTCTATCATTAATTAAACTGGAAATTGCGATTACAATCTATCAAAAATAAAGTTCAAGAACACTTACAAACTCTACACTTTTATCAACAGGCTTTAGAAGATGAGCAGAAAGAATAAAATTTCTATTTTGGCCCCCCTCATAATACATATTATAATATGCCCATAGCCGATGTGGACTTATGCAGCTAACTATGACATTAAGTTCCTTGAAGAGCAATCAAATGTAATGTATAGACAAATTTGTGGATGCAAAGCAGATTTTTAAAGAACAAAGAGCTTCATGATGTCAATAATTTCCTATTCCTGAACAAGGCTTAAAAAAGACTTTCTTGTAAATACTGCTATAACACCACTTTTCATGCACTGCAATTCAAGGTATTGATGTGTATTCTCTGGATATTAATGTTACTTAGGAATAATTTGCTACAACTATTCTTAAGATTCTCGTCAAATTCATTATAATCAATTAATACAGTTAAAACATCTTTCATATTTCACTTAAATATATTAATTCAACTCAGGGGAATTTTCATGATTTGCAGCTTACCAAATTGTCCGTTTCTAAATAGGGTTCCTGAAGCGATGGTAAACTCCATTAAATGTTGAACTAGTAAACGAGTCAAGATAAAGTGTAACTGAATATTTCATAATTCCAGCTGTCAAGGATGCTTTTATAAGGTAAATTAATTGATAATTCTTATTAATGTAACTTAAATTTAAAATTATTAATACTTATTTACAATCAAAATATAATACTTATTTACAATAAAATTATTAATACTTATTTACAATAATAAGGTTATTTTATTACGTTCATAAGGTTTGAATAATTAGAATTACATTCATGCAGTTAATTTATTATGTTCATAAAGTTTGAATGATTAGAAATACAATTATAAGATTACTTTAATATGTTCATAAGGTTTGAAAGATTATAATTACATTCATACGATTATTAAATTAAATTTTAATTCTTTTCTGATGTCTAGTTGAATAAACATTGAGAAAAAA
The DNA here is from genome assembly GCA_021605075.1 of Caerostris darwini. Lineage (NCBI taxonomy): Eukaryota > Metazoa > Arthropoda > Arachnida > Araneae > Araneidae > Caerostris > Caerostris darwini. The sequence continues at coordinate 50,518 of BPLQ01000319.1, forward strand.
TATATAAAATTTTACAATTAATATTTATTAATGCAACTTAAATTTAAAATTATTAGTCCTTATTTACAATCATAAGTTTATTTTATTACGTTCATAAGGTTTGAAAAATTAGAATTACATTCATACAGTTAATTTATTATGCTCATAAAGTCTGAATAATTAGAAATACGTTCATAAGATTACTTTAATACGTTCATAAGATTTGAAAGATTATCATTACATTCATAAGGTTAATAAATTAAATTTTAATTCTTTCCTGATGTCTTAAATTCAACAAAAATTGAGAAAAAATATATAAAATTTTACAATAAATAACTACTTCTTTAAAATATTTTAATGATATTTAGGAATAAATTTTTGGAAATTAAAAAATGAATGGCCTGAAATAAAATAGCATGGGTTGAACAAAGTGGACAGCTAAAGAATTTATTAATTTTCAAAACAGTTGAGAATGTGATTTTAGAAAAGATTTAATTATTAATGGGATTAAATAATTTAAATGATTAATAATGATCATTTATTGTTAATCCTATCGTTATTGATTCAGTGTTTTCAAAAATGCCAACTAAATTGCAAAAATGTTTGAACTTAATTTTATTATCCATTGGTGTTATAAAATTCATGTTAAATCAACGAAATTATTATTAATTTATGGCACTTAGTAAACTGAAATGTTTATGTAGATTTCATAAAAATTTTATTTTTGTTTTTTTATTGAATTATATTTAAAAGTGATAATGATATAATGTTCTTTACTATTTTCGAACTGTGCATTCTTTTTTTACTAGAAATGATACATGGAAAATATTTGCTAAGAATTTTTAATATCAGTTATATTATCTTTTTCAAAGTACCAATTTATAAAATTAAAAAAAAAGTTTTAGAATAAGTTTATTCATCTACAACAATTATTTTAATTGTTTTTTTTCTTAATTAAATTGCATTATTTCTTGTTCTTACTTTTACGTTTGACGAATTAAATACACTTAAATCATAATGATAACTGAAAACTAAAATATATTTCATCCTTTCTTATTTAAAAGAAATAACAATCTTTATTAAAATATTAAAAATTTGATTAATTAGCATTAATTTTGATTTGTGTTTAGTTAAGATACAAGGAAAATTATTGACAAAGATGAATAAATTGCCTTTTAACATTTTTTGTTTTATTCTTTTAACTACAATCTTTTTCAATAGCGTTTGCTGTTGTATTACCAAATATTTGTTTATATAGTATTTTATTTTGCAATTATTTTATATGTGTTAGATTAATAGCTTTACAGTAGGTACATCGTAAAATGGTAACATTGAATATGCAACGTAGATACTGCTGCAGTGCAAATATCTTCAGTTTAAATATTGAATTATCAAAAAAAAGACCAGCAACAATTCATGAAATATTAACAAAACTATTTTACTCAATGAAATATTCGAGTTATAACTTACCAAAGAAGTTAGTTAATAATTCAAAGCTGCAATATATTTAAATAAGTTAATAATATATTTTTGAATTATTAATAATTTGAAATGACAGTGGGGATGATTAATGCAGTAGAACTTGAAGAACACATGCTAAAGTTTCCTTAATGAAATTGTAATATTTTTATTCTTATTCATATATATATTGAAATATAATTGATCATATATATATGAGTTAATGAATTAAAGAATAATTACACTGAATAATTCTAATTAGTCCACATATTGGTTTTAAGTTTAGGGGTCTATGTGTATATCATCAACCTTGAAGCTATTTTCATAATGAAATGGTCTTGAGGCCTTTGATGATTCTCTCACCAATTGACAGTATAGCAATCACAATCCTCCTCCGGGCTGTATCTGCACCAATCATATCATCGAAATGAATCAACAAATGTCGTGATTCGTCATTTCAAACAACTAATGTAATGCGAGGTGAAATTCAGGAATAGGGTTATATATATGACGTGAGACAAGATATCATTGCAAATACCATTTTGCATTCACGCACTTAGATGAAGTTTGATTGGAGTAAACTGTTTCCACCCTAAAATGATGGAGAAGATAAACAAAGTAACATTTAGTTTAGATAAATGATGAAATTCAGTTTCGCTTCATCTTTATTAGTCTTTTGAGCCTAAAAGCCTAATTTTGGTAAACCTAACATTTGGTTCCAATTGAAGAGAGTTATTGTTTTGTGCTAAAATCACGTGCATGAACCATTTAAAATCATAAAATTTGCTAATAAAAATCAACAATAAGGGATTTGGGAATGTTAAACTTTATCAGAGACAGTAAAAAGCTGCATAAATAAAAAAAATATAATTTAAAATCTGTTTATATATGTATGTTATTAATATTAGATAAACAAAATCATTTTGTTGATTAGATAAGACTCAAAATTACTGTCACAATGTCACGGATAAATTAATATAGAGGCATAAAATTTTAAGACCAGTACAGGTATGCATATGATTACCAGAAACATAAAGATACACATCAGACAAATTTTTCCTCAATAATTTGATTCCTACGAGTAGCTGTAAAATGTGATGTAGGGAAGGCATATATTTTAAGGGGGTAATTAATGATTTTTTGAGGTATTGTTTGACACACCGCGTCCAATGCAATCGTTGTTGAGGAAAGAAAGGATGTCAAGACGATCATATACTCTGTGGATAATATATCTGGTCAGAGAAACATGCCAAAACAATCTAAAGTTATATTTAAATTAACGACGGGTATATTTTACAACAGTATGCAAACTGCAGGTCTCATGAGCCATGTAGGATACTGGCCTGCACCAGAATGTCTACTAATTAAGCATGATATCGTCCCCAAACTATGATGATTGACGTTAGACCAAATGCCAAGATATTTCATGTGTAAAAGATGCTATGAGTCATATATGATGACGATAAATTTGTGGTCAGATTCCATGTAATTTATTGGGAGTGGTTTGAGTTGACAAAAGGCACCAGGTGACAGTGATAGGTGACTTAAGATCACAAATACCAGCAGGTCCCTTCGATTTATTCAATGATTTCGACCATCTGTGGATTTTGCCTGTTGTCAAGGATATAAGTCACTCTTCTGCTTGTTCACTTGTCTTTAGTGTTAAACATATTTGGATGGCAATTACGTAGAGCACAAAGCGCATAACAATTGAGTTCATCGGCAAATGATTACAACTTCTGATTTTCAACTTGCTATACATACATCTTGGCACTAAAATCTTGAAAGATTCTACAAAATTTGCCTATAACTTAATTATTACTCATAATAATTACATATCTAGCCAGAAGTTGGTTTTCATAACCTGAAGCAAGGTAGCATATCATCCAATGTACCAATTGTACAATTTGCAGGTGCCTACTCATATATCTTGATGGAAGTAGAAATTATGAGTAAATTGTTAATATAATGAACTAAAATAATATATGAAGATTTATTAATTTATTTTAGAAAATGTTTATTTTAAATTAATTTCACTAAATATGGCTTATTGTTTATTTTTCAAAAATACCAACATTAAATATTTATGAGTTTTAAAATAAAAATACTAGAAATAAAGATGATGAAATGTCGAAACACAATATGTAAGAATTACTGGGTTAAAAGGTCAATTATTGTTTTATCAAATATATGTTTAGGTGTGTTATGATTTCTATTCATATGAAACTTATTGGTTTGATCTGCTATCCAAAAAACATATATTTTTATCTTTCAAAAATAAATAGTTCATATCTGTTAACGTTTTAAATTTTTATAATTTAAATAAATTAATGCTTGAATAAATCATTTTCACACAATAATATAGTTATGTTACAAATTTAATTATTAAATCCTCAATATTTATAATTTACTTAATTGTTAATGTTTACACTTAAATGACATAAGTGGCAATATGGATGAAATAATCTTATATTTGTGGACCAGTGTGGCTTGCTTGATAGTGTGTTGGATTTCTGTATTCCATATATTTTTTATTTCCCAGGCTGGGGTGCATCAAACGGAATAACATATCACAAAAAGTGAGAACAGACATAGCAACAAGAACAGAAACATCAAAAGTTCAGGTGATAACTGGAGGTAATCGCCCCATAAAGCTCCTTGCCTCCCAATATCTGGATGCCTCAGCTTCTCCATGGAGGGCACAGCAGGAAAGCCTGTGATCTCTATCTACATTCACATTTGTGTTGCACAATGACCACGTTGCCACTTCAAGAATGGCAATACTGTTAAGATGAATGGCAAACCAATCATGTCTTGTTGATGATTTCTGTATTATGACTCATCAGTTTAAAACAAGACAAGAAAAGTGAAACCAGAATCACACACACCAGAATCAAACTAGCCACGATAAATTTATAAACTGAAATGCCCTTCTGTTAAGTTGAAGAAAAGTTATGTTCATATGAATATTTATTGGGGAATATTTATTTGGGAATATTTATTCAAATTTCTAATTGCTTAATGTGGTGCAATGTATCATGTCTATTCTCCACAAGATATCTACAGTTCTATTAATATTTAGTGTATCCGGCATTAAAAATCGGCAAAAAATTAAATTAATCTAATTAAAAATGATTATTTGTGTATCATTTTTAAAAGATATGCATGATTGAATTTAAAATGAAAATGTTTTTTTTTTAATTAGGTACCTATAATAAAAAAATAGAAGGTAAGATATTATAATCAGGCAGATAGTAACCAAGACCTAGCCATCAATCAAAGTTTATGTATGTCACAGAATGCATACATAACAGCATGACATCTTAATGTCATGTCATGGTGTTTAGAGTAATCGATCGAACTAATCGAAGGTGATTGATTGTAATCAATGGAATAATCTTTTAGAATGTGAGTATGATTGATATAATCGTATTAGCAATGATAAATTGTTCTATATATAGATATAACATCACAAGCAATACTATATCTATAATCAAAAGCTTATATTTCCATTCAACAATACTTATTAATATTGTGGATTTTTTTACTATCCTTGCTGATAAACATAAAAAAACTATTCCAGCATATCTCGATTTACTAACAAAGACCTCACCATCAATCAAAGTCTATGCATGTCAGCACAATACATGTATAATCACATGACACCTAATCTCAATGTCACTGCCTGGTGTGTTCAGAGTAATCGATCGAAACTTAGATGGATCACCTATCTTCTTCAATATGTGTGGAAATACCTGCACTAAACAATGGAAATAGTAAGGCTGGAGTAGCACTTCACTGTCAGTCGATGGCGTCGCCGTGAAAGAAGATCCTCTTTCCGATCCTAAGATTTCCGATGAAGGCCGCTTCTTCAGACATCGCGATGAATGGCAAGAAATATTTAAGTACTTTGTTAAAGAAAAAGTATCCAATCAAATTTTCTGGTATTATATTTTATGATGTACAATTGCTTGTAAAAAATTACCATGACTGAAAATAGTTAAACAATGAATTGCGAAACATTTTATCACGTCCTTTAATTCTTCTGACTCCACTGATATTAAGAACAGTTTAAATTCAATCACATGTCTTTTTTTCTGTAGATTTGTCTTGCAATTTAATCTTTTGATGAGAATATTTATCCATTTGACAGACGTTGCTGTTCTTATTGCTGTTAATTTAATTTTAAATCACTCATCATTGAAGGTGTAATCAAGAGTAATGTGTAATAAAGTATTCATATGCCCAATTTATTTATTCTTTCATGATTCTTGAGCTCAATGACTGTCTTTCCAGCCTACAGATTTTCGAAGGCTATTCTTACAAGTACTTATGTTTTTTCCTTACATCTTAGTGAGCATCGCATTTTACTTATGTGTCCCAGGAACAACTCACAGACATGTGTTGGTTGTAGAGGTGTGCCTTCCGGGAAGATTTTTAGAAGTCACAGTCTCCCATTTGCGTGTCACATATGAGATAAAACCGGAAAATATCCCACAAAGCATACTGAATATTGATAATAGAAGTTTTAAAGACATTATTCTCACAATCTGCAAAATACCTCCTCGTTTTTGAAAGCAGTGACAACAACATATACAACAGCGTATTCAAACTGAAACGGCCAACTGTTATCTTTTTCTTCTCTGGTTTCGAACTGAAACCTCTTTATATTAAAACAAACCTAACTCGCTTTAAGCTAGATTGTCCTAGGCTTCAATTATAAGAATAAAAGGCTAAGGTTTCAATCCTACCGTAAAATGTTTAACTATATCGGTATATACTTAGAAGTGCAAATATTAATTTGGGAGAAAAAATTTAAATTAGTTAGACAGTGCGTTAAAATATTTAGATAGTGTGTTCAATTATTTATATAGTGTATTAAATTATTTAGATAGTGTGTTCAATTGTTTATATAGTGTATTAAATTATTTAGACAGTGTGTTAAATTACTTACATAGTGTGTAAAAAAATAAATAAACGTTTTGAATTTACGAAAATAAAAATCAAGTTCTGATTAGAATTTATGTAAGCAAAATAGTTTTTTATTTTCAAAATTACAAAAAAATAAATGCTACATTTAATGAATTCATAAGACTGTTTTTAAAAATTATATAATTATTCCGTTTAATATCCTTCTCAAAGAATATATTTTCAGTGTTTATTTAAGGAAAATCATACTTTCCCCATAATTATAATAGACTGCAATAAATTATAAATCATTTTTAAAAGTGAAATTCAAACTAAAGTGCAAATCAAATTCTAAGTTTCTCATTTTTTGAGTTTTCCATCATTTGTACATAATTAGAGAAATATTTTATTTCAGATCATTTCCGTTAACTGCATTGCTTTGTATAACTGACAACAATGCTGAAAAGATCAATACAAATATGTTTCTCCAATTAAACTTTCACAGTTGCTTAAATCTGCTGACAACTATTTGCAAAAAAATAAAAAATAAAAAATACACGTGCAAGATATTTTAAATCATTGAATTGAGCATTCGCTGCATTCATGCGAAATTAAAATATCTTAATTTTTTTTCTGAATTTTGCGTCGATTATAATGAAGTGGAAAATATTTCAAGAAGATTTAGTTATCAATTAAATCTAATATTTGTATTTAATTCTTTTGAATTTTAAAGATTCCTTTTGTTAAATGAAAGAAATATTTTGCTAATTATATTGTTTTGTTTTACAGATCTTTGTTTATGTTACGTCAACCACTTTCGTATTTCCTTCTTTGTAACCGTGGAACTCTATATAAATATTTATTCTCTTTCGTAAGTCAACAGTTCCATTTTTAGAAGTAATTTCCCCCCATATACTTATTCACATATTGAAGGGATATTGTCGTTTTTAGTGTGATGTTACATATTTTAATTTTTTTATTCCAAATTACTTTATTTAAAATATTAGCTGAAATACACAGATAAAAGAATTAAAAACATCTGTAGCGTTATATGTTATGTAAGAGATTAATAATGTAAGCGATAGAATAGAGATTCAATGATGCAACCATTCAATCTCTAATGATTTAATCGTGAAAACAAAAAATGAGAAAGTTTTTATTTTCACGATTAAACAAAAACTGAGTTATTGTAATTATCAAAGCTATTATAAATAAATGTATGGTTCAAGGTCACAAACTAAAAATTATCTTCATATTTTCTTCCATTTTCTAGAAATACAATCGTTTAAGAAAACGACTTTCGTATTAAAAAAATGTCAAATATTAAGGCTATATAAGGATAAATTTATAACAAAAGATTTTTATTATAACTAAATTGTTATAATAAATTATGTCATCAACATTGATACATTGAAATATTCCAATTGGATATATTTTATAAAATTTGAAGAAATTCATTGGGTATTTTAAAAATTAATATTTACTTCTATACATATATTCAATTTTGGAGCATATTTATGAATATGTAGCCACATATCCTTAAGAATCATTGCTTTCCAGACTTTGAAATATAAAAATCAAAATAATTTACTTAATAGTACCCTGCAAGTACTACAAGTTTAAAATCCTTTAAATAAAAAACTCTTCCTACCACACTAATGATGCAATTTATTTTAACCCTATTGCATACAAGTCTTATAAATGAGAAAGAAGTTAATAGAAGTTGAACTGTAAATAAAGGTTTGGATGCTCTGAACAACAATTGTTTGGGCATTGTATTTCTGCATTGCTGAAAAGAATTACAAGGCTTCCACCTCTATAACTTTCCATAATTATCGTTTGTTTTTAGAATATTATCAATTCCCACCAACTGAGAATCTTTTTAGAGTCTAATAAGGCGAAATTCACCAAAACGCATTGAAACAGTCCCAACAATATCGTTTTCGTAATTGATTTCCCTTGCAACCCAATTCATTACTGAAAAAAAATAATTGATGTCAATCGATACAAATAACAATTTCATCGTAAGTTGTAAACATCGAGATACAATGATTACTTCCACCAAGGAATTCTTGAATGCAAATCTTAGTAGGACAACAGCCATTGATGATTCAATGAATTTTATGCATGCATGCTTTAATGGATAAAAGAATTTAATGCTTCAAAATTAACATCAATAAGAAGTTACAGCTAGTCGTCTACCTTTTAAAGCAGACAATAACATACATGTAGAAGTTCTAGTTATCATGAATAAAACGTATGCTTACTTAGACACGAGAGCAAATGAAAAGTTCGAAGTATTTATTACATGTGGTATTGCTATTTTCTATGTTATAGGGAGGAATTTATCCATTAATTAAGATTCCACGCATACCGTAATTAAGCCTTACGAACAAGTATAATTTTTTTTCTCCTTTCCTATGTTGATGATGTTATCCCTTTCAAATTTTTTGTAGGTTTGTTTTAAGTTACTATGTGGCATCGAAAATACTTAAACAGGACAATTCTGAAGAGACAAAGCGATGGTTTATAAATAGCCTTCTTTTTATATATCCAGCACAACCAATCTGGCAATGTTACATACAATTTTGAACATTCATTCCGAATTAGTAATTATTTTCCAATAATTTTATATTGATGTTCATATATTGCAAATTTTCCTCTAATTTAGCAAATTCTTCATAGTATTACAATTTTTACAAACATGAATTATGACTAATGACTATCATAAAAAGGTGTTTCTATATTTCTTAAAGAAAACTTTTAAAACTGTTTCCTCCAATGCGAAATGTTTTTTTTTTAGAAAAGAAATATAAATGCTGTTTTAAAATACAACTAAAGAAAATATTTGTGTTTTTGTATCTTCGTAAAAATGAAAATGATACTTGCTACAAACATTTATTCACCAACTTTCACACAGCCGAAACCCAAATTCTAAATATTCAGAATGTTAGATTTATCATACAAGGATTTTTGAAATTGAAAACTTGTCTATCAACAAGCATTAGCATTTAATCCATACAAAAATAGTTCAGTATTTTCTACGAACAAATTTAATGTATTGCTACCATACTTGAAATTGAAAATATTTACATACCTTTCGCATTCAATCAAAAACGTTGACTCCCTTAAGTGAAAAGAGTATAAATAAAAGAAAGATGACAAACAACATTTTATATTCAAGCAACTTCTATCTATATATTTTTTTTTATTTCAAAGTGGATATCTTCTGAGGTTTTAAATCAAATGCGCATGAACAAATATTTTTACATAATAAAAAAAAATATTTATGTATTGAAGGTAAATAGATTTAAAAAATTAAGAATGCATTATTATTTCAATGTGGAAAACTAGTTTTTTTAAATATTAGTATTTAATTCTAATAAAAATATTTTACTTGAATTTAAAAATATTAAAAACATCTAAAATTTTTGTGTTAATTAAAAATAAAATAAAAATACATAATTTGTTTACAAGCTAAAGTAAAATATAGCAAAATATCATTTTAAAGCAATTTACACACAAACAACACAAAATCTAAATGGTTGAAAAACAATAAAAAGTACATGTAACCTCATAAAAATAATAAGGGACAATTTAGTTCTGATAATTCTTTCGTCTAACATGTAATTAGTTATTGAATTATTAACTAAATTAAAGATGACTGTTTTTCTAAGTAAGTGTATATTTCAATAATAAATGTAATTTCTATGCCATATAAATTTTTAAAAAAATGCTTAAAAATTTGGTTTCCTCTGTATACTAATCAGAAAACTGCTTAAAATTAAACAAAAAAATGAGGAAATAGAAATAGTTTGAACTATTCTTCACATAAACAGATTTCTGTCACACTTAATATTCTTTCATATATCTTTATCAGTAAGTTAATACAATTCTTAGTATACAATAAATAGGATAAAACAATTCAAGAAAACTTTTTTCTTTTTCTAAATATAAATTAAAATATATAACTGTAAATATTCAAATTCTTGAGGTTTGTTTTATAATATGTTCAATAAAAATGCAGTTAAGTAAATTTTATTTAAATAAAATACATTAAAAGTCTAACATATTCAAATTTTATTATATTTTACCGATATTAAAAGGAAGCAAAAGAAAAAGAAAACAATTTTATTTATTTCTGTTCATGACTAATTATGAGTTGCAATTCATAAATGTAAATTATTTGGAGTTAATTTTATGAAAAATATTTTATTTTCAAGAATATTTTTATCATTTTTATAATATTATAAAAAATATTTAAATCAATAAACAAAATAAAGGAGTTTACTTATTATTCTTTGATAAAGTAACTTAGCATGCATGTAACATATGGTAATCATTGTACTTCATGAATATGAATAAGTAACTTGCAAGCAAACTCTCCACGAAAAGTAAGTTATTTAAAATGAGTTCCTTTTAATTGTAGCTAAACCTTAAAACAAACAATCTTTTGATGCAGAGAATCTTTTGAAGTAAACAGAGAATTTACCTTCGAGCGTTATATTGAAAATTATATTTAAGCTATATTAAAATCCAGACTAATATTTTCCTAAAGCCTTAAATACTTTTCTAAATAATTATTACTTTTAATTTTTTTGGCCAATTGAAGTTTATGGAATAAAAATTTGATAGTTATTTTTACTCCTTCATAATTATAATTACAATTGGATAATTAATAGTTGAATTGTTTTTGAAAGCATAACATAATATATAAAAATTAAAGTTGCACGTTCTTTAATTTTTTTAATTAAGTTTTGCTGGTATGATCAACAATTAATTGCTTCCTATTATAACAGAAAATATTTATAAAACAACAAAAATATGTAATCTATGTCTGAAATGATCCATATAATTTATATAAAATTACAGATTTTGCATAACTTATTAGAGTTTGATACTTAAATTAATTTTACAGTTTTTCTCATAACACATATAAAAAATTATAAACATTAAACGTATGTCTTTAGACTTAAAGTAATTTAAATTTTTCAATGCTTCTAGTCAAATATTCCAATTTCTCTTATTAAAAATTATTTATCCCATATGCCATTATTTTTACTAAGATGTAAAGAAAGATTAAATATTTCAAAGATTCTGATTCTTTTTTACAATACATTCACTACTACATTTTTTTTGTTCTAATGCAGCTGGCAAACACTTGGACAGTTGTCTTGGATGCCTTAAGGCAAGCGCTGCACCGACGTTACTCACTTAGCACTACCCAGGAGGTGCATGTAGCTTGAAAATAATATATGGATGCGGAGAAACAATACCCCCGCGACGCTCTACAATCATAACGATCATGAATCCCGAACCACTACAAACATTCATGGCACCACCGGGACTCTAACTCGAAACCTGTGGTACCGAGCGCTAGCCACTCGGCCATTTAGGCCCCATTCACTACCTATATATTTCACCTTGTTCCTACCCCTATATATGTTATAAATGACTAAATACTTAAAATGATAATAAACTTTTTTAACAATCTGCTATGTCATATTATGATCTTAATGTTTAATATTTTAAGTATTAAATATTAAAATGACATCTAATTAATGTCGTGTTTACTATATCATATGCTTAAATAACATGCACTTTAAAGTATGATCGAATTTGTCAAAATAGAATAAATTTATTATTACTAGAACATAATTAGTTTAGTGTTCAGTAGAATATTATTAAAAGTTAAAAAAGAAACTATTTAAATTTGATTGAAAATTTTTTTTTCGACATTTCTGTAGAGAAAACAAAAAGTCAAAAAAAAAAAACAAATTTTGAAGGAACCCATTACAAGAGCATGGTAAAAAAAAATTTACTTCTTTGATTTCATTATATAAATGTCCCCAATTTACTTGGAATCTTAAATAAATTATTTCGTAATTCAATTTATTCAATTTAGAAAAGAAAATGAATGCAAATTCAATTTATTTTTGAAGAAAGCTTTGTACATACGAGTGTAGTAAACACCTAACACTAAATTAATCAACTTGACAAATTTTCATTATTTTAAGAGTTCAATACTTTTTTTATGTAGAAACATTCGCCCTTTTCTGTAAGTACATTCTCAAATAATAAATTTGATCCTTAAATTGAATTTCAAATCCATCATTGATTTTTTTAAGGAAGACTTGGAGTAATTATTAGTCCTAATAATTGGAAGTAAATGAAAAATTGCACGTAAATAAAGATTTTCATTTAATTGCATATCATTTACTGCTTAAAAATTTTACTCTTACATTGCTTACCTATTTTAAATGCTATAGTTTTTATATAAATGTTATAAAATTCTTTGAATAAAATCTTATAATAATATTATTATTTCCATTTGATTATTACGGCATGATTGTTTTAATGTCTTATTGTCATACTTTAATTTTAAAAAAATCATAAATATTTTAAAATTACATATAAATTTAATTTTGTTTTGAAATATTATAGTATTTTTTTCTGAAATTAATCCACATTTTTGCTTTTAACTGAATTTGGTTTTCTTTTTTTTAGTGTGGTGTTTTCTAAGATAATTAAATGACCATTTATTGATTCTATTTATTAAATATATAAGTGGTACTTTTGATCAAACGGTAAAGTTCTGTCTCACATATGTTAAATAATTTATTTTTTTAAATAATATTATTATCTTTTATTTTTTAGTATTTGTATATTTAAATAAATTTCTACTGTTTTATTTACAGAGTAAATCGAAATTAAAAAAAAATTCTGATTTATAATATGACATAAACTTGAATTTTTCTTTAATTTTAAGTTAATTTTCTTTAATTAATTAATTAATTATTATTTTTTTTTTTGCTTAATGAAATATTTCATACTATTTCATGTTCTATAGGGTGTCATATCATATCTATCACTTATCATATCTTAAGAAAATTAACATATTTTAAATGACACATTACTAAAGTCAATGAATGAATACAATTTTTACTATTTTCATTTAATATCTCCATTTTTGTTTAATATACGCCATGGTTTAGTCTATAATATATTATTTTACGATTTTTATCGGAAAATTTCTGTAATTCCTAGATTATTCTTTTACAGTTTTTATGTCTTAATATGTCTTACCTAGCAACAATTCTAACAATGAATTAATGAGATCATGATAAATATTACTTGTATTTAAATAGATAAATACATTATAAATAGGGAAAAAATTGTCAAGAATATTTTGAGTGCTATATCTTTGATTCAAATTCCTTGGTTTCTTCTAAATAGTTTTGAAAAATTAAACAATTTTTAAAAATATTTTTCTGCTTATTTATGGCATGAAAACTTTTAAAAAGGTTGAGAAAATCAAGTATTCTCGTATAATTTGTCAATAAACATGATATTAATGGATTACGTGACAAAAAGTCTCGAATTTGAACAACCGGATGTAGACAACCATTACAGAGATGAAATAAATATTCGTCCTTTCTTCACATTTAGATTCATCTGTCTCTTATCACTTAAGAGTATCAGACATTTAAAGACTGTTTCACCATTAATCACCGCGTCTTGATACCTATATTTTGCAATGTGAATTTTATGAGTATTAGGAAACAGTTGGAAGCTGAAGTAATATTTTTTTTAGTGTTTTCATTTCTAATTTTATTTCTCAGCAAATTGAAAAACTCTCCTATTTGAGAAAGAAAAAAAATAAAGCTTTCATATAAAAATCAAACCTTCAAATTATTTTCTCAAATACCATTATTGGATTTAATAGAAACAATCTACTTTTTTCAAAATAATTTTTTTTGTAAGCAATATACAATTACAGGAGATTTTGTCTCCTTATATAACGAAAAATATTTTCCAAAAAATGAAGATACGAATATTTTACAGAGAAAAATTATATCCAACTCTTTACATGGAATACAATCAAATTTCAGTGATCTCTAATGTTGAGCAGCATTAACATTTAGATAATATTTGCCATATATTGCAATTTTCCTTGATTACATTAAGAGGATATGGCTTTGTTATTTGCCATTATTAATTGATTTTATGTGTATTTTATATGTATTTTATATAGCCATATTTTAAATATTTTATATTCTAGGAAGTATTGTTAAAACTTCTAACTTGAAATTTCATAACGTTAAAAATGAACACATCACGATATAGAAAAATATTGTTCCTAAATGGTTTTCGATACACCAGTACACCTTGCTAATTATACAAAACTATAGGATATTTATTGTATTGTCTATGACTGATTTTAATAAATCTTGTGTATATTCTGCAAAAATATATTTAAATTATCCCTGAATAAGCAAATAACATTGTAATATATCTAAAGTAACAACTTAATTCTTAGTAGGATTCTTAAGTTGAATTATTAATGCCGAAATGTTTCCATAGTAAGTAACTTAAAACTAAAAAAAATAAACAAATAAATAAATTTAAACTTACTGAATAATCGAGCAAAACAAATATATAATTCTGGAAACAGAGAATATTTTTTTTTCTTTTTCTTTTTTTTCAAAATCTTAAATACACGTTTTTATTTAAATAAAGAGAAAACAATTTTTTTTTTAAACTTTGAATATGTTTTCTGCGAGACAAAATTTACAAAACTCATAATCAAAATTTATAATGTCATGCTTGTTAGTTGTTGGTTTCACAGCTAGAGAAGAACACTCCTTTCTGAGATTCAAGACTTAAAAGATTAATTGCCTAAAGATTTAGGTTGAAACTAGCACTGAAAGAAAACTTACTTAAGTATTATTAAAAGCCCTCGTGCTGCAGTTTCATATTCTAATCAAACATAATCTTGAACAACGACACTATTTAAAACAAAATTTTAATTACTATGATATAAATGTATATTTTTATGTTGTTTTATGTCAAAAGCCTATGTATTGTTTTATTTAAACGAAGCTTTAGTTTTCAGAATCCAAACACTATAATAAAAAAGAATTTATGACCCAGCAAATGATTATGATATTTGGTTTAAATATATAAAATATGACATTAAGTGCGTTACAGTTTTACTAAAAAATAGATTCAAAAAAATAATCCAATCTTAAACTGCATTTAATGTTTTTATTGCTGCTGATAAATTTTTGTAAACGATTTGAATATAAAAAACCTGACCATGACACCAAACAATACTAACTATTTGTAACTTATTGCAATATATTAAATTTTACAATATTGTTAATTCCATGCAATTCTTATGTTAGTTACTTAGTCAAACACTATATGTCTAGGTAAATAACGATAGTATGATTATACTTAAGGTATGATTATGTTACTATAAGAAATTAATTAAATAATTGCTATGAATAATTTGAAAATATATTTATATATTCTGGAATTTTTAAAGGGTGTCATTAAAACCTTTTATACATTTAAAGGATTAAAACAAAATGTGTATCTTACATATATTCTTCGTTGCTCTCATTGGAAGGTCCGTCCGGCCAGAACATGAAGCAGATGACCCGACAGCCACCGTCCGGGAACTCCTCCACGATGGTCATGGAGTAGAGCAGGTTGGGGAACGACAGCAGGATGCTGAACACCCAGATCCACACGCAGATGTTGAGGGTGGTGCTGCGAGACATGCGAGGTTTCAGAGGGTGCATGATGGCCATGTACCTGTTGGCAAAGAGAATCACGCATTAAACACAGTAAGGACAGCGGGGATATTGTGATTAATAAATGGGTCGGAATGAATTGTTCGAAATCTGATAAACGAAACCAATCCTACAGATGCAGTATATATGCTAGGAATATGAACGATAAATTTGGAGATTAGATGCTATTTTGCTTGAGAATTAGAAAAAGACGATACAAATGGAACCTTCATTGGTGGTGTTATTGGACAGCACTGATGTTATTTAGAAATTGTATTGAAAAGACATGGGTGTCATATAATTGGCACTTCATTTACACTAAGGGATATTACTCCATGCATTATATTATAAATATTAATTATTACAGGATAAATATTATTACATACTACAGGATATGAAATGTTACATATTACAGGATATACAATATTACATATTACAGGATACAAATTATTACATATTACTAAATTATTATGGTATTATTAAATATTTCATAATTTATATAATTTATAAATACATATATGCTTGTTATTTAGGTTAAAGTGTCTGACATTCGAGGAAAAATAGCATATTTGTTAAATGACAAATAAAATTTTGTGTAGGACATAGTGTATGTTATAGGACATAGTGCATCTCTCACATGCTCACTAAGAAGAAAAATCCATTCCAGGATAGTGAATGGCTGGAAGAATCAACTTTTATCTATTGCTTATTTGTAGATTTTATAATAAACGTGAGCTTTTGTCAGGAATGAAAAACTCCCAATTATCAGATAACACCGTCAGAAGAAGCATACATGACATTTCGAAAGACATGCATGCACATAAAGAATGACTTGGAAATATGTGACTTTTTTTACTACAATTTGACAAGTCTACATATATATTAAATAGTAAAAATGATATTTAATAACTTTACTGTAAAAGAAGTCACCGAAAAAATTCGGTAAGTATAGTCTTACTCTAAAAAGAAGTCCTACCGAATTACCGACGAACACGAGGTGACGATATATGAAACACATTTACAGCATCTGAAAATTCAATAGATATGTCTCTACAGAACCCGTCGGCAATAACTATTTATGGAGCATCAGGAATGGTTGGTAATAATAGGGGATTTATTGCTTTTCGCCAGAAAGGTAAATCATTTCCAAACTTTATTTCCTGTTGCTGTAGAAGAGGATTTGACTGGTAGAATATTGTCCTCCACACATTTTGAAAATTGTTACAAAAATATTAAACTTTATTCGAGAGGTCGGTTTGTAACACCGCCTTTTTAAGAACCTACTTGAAAATCCTGATGATACTAAACTCATTCTTCATACTGAAATATACTTGTTCAGTAAAGGTAAAATTCCTGCAATAACTATAAATTTATTTAAGGAAATAAAAAATCATCTCAATACCAAAAATACCTAATTGAGAAATTTAATTATTTAAAATAGAACCGAAGAGAAAAGACAAATATATAGGTTTAATGATAAAGGTCTGATGAATCATGCAAAGCTAAATTAGATTTTTTTATGTTGCATTTTCTAAATATGAAAAAAAACATAGGTAAAGCTGAACTTGACTAGTCCTTATTTGTTATCGCCTTTCAATTATATCAAGACTAGTTTAAAAAAAGATTTAAGTAGTTTAGTATTATGATTCCAGTGGTCAACCTGTTATCAATCCTTTGACATTTCCATATAATTGTTGATATAGCTGCAGAATTCAACCAAACAAGAATGGAAGAACTGATGCTATAAATTTTGGATCTTCACAATGGTAGGATCCTAAACTTCAATGTCAGATGGAAACTTCTGAAATATAGTTGACAGAAACAAATTTTCATTATTCAGAAGAACATCATACAAGATAAAATCGTTTTTTGTTTCAATATACTGTTGTAAAGCATTCTTTTCAATAATGAATATCATATCAAAGTACAGATATCGACTAACGGACGGACATCTTGATTGTTTGCGAGCAGGAATACCATAATATTTTCCTAATTATAAAACAATGGTCAATGAAATGAAATGCCAAAGATTACATGGATTTTAAGAATTGCATTTTTTATAAATAATTTCCATACGAATGAATTTTAAAATTTTATAAATTGTGTCTCTAATATTTAGTTATTATTTCTTGTTCATATATTCAATAATTTTTGTACCTTAAAATTATAAATTAACAATATTTTTTTAAATATTTTACAATTAAAAGATCTAACCTATCTGCATTCTAGAATGAAGTATTTTGCATTCTATCTGCATTCGAGTTTGGAGATGTATTTTATGATATTTTAAATTAGTTCTCGTCGTAAAATAAAAATAAAATTTATTCATTAATATGTCCATAAATTTATTTGTAACAATTTTTGAATAAAACGATTATTTAACTGCAATCTAATCAATTCTACAATAAATTTCACAATAAATAAATGGTAATGAGCACAGCAATTCATTTAAAGCAACATTTTTAATAACTATAAGTAAATATAAAATCAATTACAAAATAAAGGTATCGAATAGATAAATGTTATTTTCCTTTGTTTACTATTCGTCTGTCAAACAATTTATTCCCAGAATCAATTTTTTTCCTAATGATTAAAGCTGAAATAAAATAAGATTTAACGCACGTTACTACACGCGGAGAACGGGAGATTGATTTAAGAAATACAACTGAGATTTATGTTCACAGAGATCTGATTGGTTTGTTTCTTCGTTTAAACCGGATTATTGTATGTGATTTTCATTTGATTTTCTGTCTGAGATTGCACTTGTGATTTTTTTTGGAAGTCGTTCTGCGTTTATTTCGAAATAAAGTTAATAGAGAGTTTTTGCATACCGTATGTCAGTTACCGTAGGACGTCCGTTAGCTTTTTCTCCCTAGCGCGCATGCTCATAGGAAACATTGTACTATTACGCATGCTTATCTGTAATATTGCACTACTGCGCATGCGATTTGAAAGCAGTTGAAAGCATTTCTAATAAACAAACATGGCTGACAACTGATGAATAGATGAGGAGTTGACTAATTGTGAAACACGGAAAGCAGAAATTAAACGCTATAGACGTCATTTAAATAAATTAAAAAAAATTTTAGATTAGTCTAGGATCTTGTACAAAGAAAAAATGGGAAATGTACGAGCAATTAATCTTAAATAAATATACTTTTTTTTTACTAATCAGCTGACTCATCAACGATGATGCAACGAACACACATTACGATCTACGAATCACGAAAGTAAGTTTTCCAGTTTATTTGTTATATTAAAAATATTCTATAATGTAGTTTTAATTTCTTAACATAACTATATTTAATGTTGATTAATTCTAAAATCATCATGATAATCTGTTTAAACTTAATCAATTTTCACTCATATGTTAAAATATATTTTGTAGTTAGATAGATACTCAAACATCATTATAGGCAAAACTTATGTTATATGAATGAAACTCGATTAAGTTTTAATAGATTATCATGGGAATTTTAGAACTAATTAGCATGAAATATAATAAAATATACTATTATTTATATATTAAACTACATTATAGAATATTTTTAATATAAAAAATAAACTGGAAACTTACTTTCGTGATTCGTAGAAGATCGTATATGTGTCTTTGTTGCTCTTTCTCGTTGATGATTCCGCTGATAAATGAAAATGTTTTTTTAATTACACCTAAACACATTTCTTCTAGTACAAGATCGTAGACTAATCTAAAAAATAATTTCATTTATTTTAATTAACTGTTTTGTTAATCCCGTTTCCTAATACGTTTAACTCCTTATCCATTCATCAGTTTTATTAGAATTATATTACGAATAGTTTTTAATTTTTTTATTGTATATTGTTCTATTTAACATTAAGATTAATTTCCAGAGAAGAATATCCCCACCTCCCTTACCTGAATAATATTCCAAATTCTAGATCATTTATATTATTGATGTATATTAAATTTTAAGATGTATAAAATATTTTTTTCAATTTACAGGAATGTGAGAATTCACCCACTCCTCCATTTTTAATAATAAAGATAATGACAACTAGAAAATATTTTTTCACAATTTGATTGTTTTACAAGTTACATTTCCTCAACAGGCCTTCGAGAATAAAAAATATGCCAATTTCAGAATGGAACATTAAATGATATAATCACTGTTTACATATTCATATTCATTTTCATGACATAGATGGTAGATTGAGTCGACTAATAATGTACCACCAAAAAATCATTTGCCAAAAAAAGTATTTGTTTATTAGCAACTAGATTGCTATTTGTTTTGTATTGACATGTCTTTAGTGAACAATTTCATTACTAATTAAAAAGATGTATGTATAGATTTATTTATGTATAACTTTTTTAAATTTTGATTAAATTACTTATTATTTACATTTAATTTTGTGCAAGTTTCTTGTATTTAAATATTTCAGAATATATGAAGCAATATTTTTTAGATGAACATTTCTTGTAATGTATAACAACTATGAAAGAGATTTAAGAAACCTGAATTAATTTTAATTTTATTTTTTAATTCATGACATACTTTAAAAAACAGATTAGTAAAATTTTTGAAAATCTTTACATAATTATGATGAAAATGTTAAAATTGATTCCTACAATATGCCATTTCCTTAAATAATTTATTAAACAAATCCAAAGAAATTATCCAAACAAATTTATTAAGAAACAATATAGTAAATTTATTTACTCTTGCAATTTATTATAAAGGTGTATAAAATAAATTAATAATTTCACATGAAGCATGCAAGAAAAAAAAAGAAAATTGTAATGATTCAGTTATATATTACTACTTAACTTTTAATTTGCAGACAGCAGAAAGATTTTTAAAGAAGTTAAAAATTATTAACTCTTATACCATTACAAAAATACAGTCCCCATAAAAGAGAAAAATTATAAGAAATGAAACAGAAAGTTGTAATCCAAAAAAGACAAACATATAAAATTAAATCAAATCTTTAAAAAAAGTAACTAATATTAAGGATGAAAATGAATAAAAGCATATTTCTTGTTATATGTTGTTTTCTTAAATAAAGAATAATTTTCAAAATAAACAAGCAAATTTATTTAGCACTTATTTAATAGTACATTAGTTTATCTGTGTATATTTTCAATTTATTATGAAACTCAATTCAAAATATAAAAAGTTCTATTCAGAAAAATAAATCCATACTAATATAATCAAGTTAAAACAGGAGGGCACAAAATGGATATATTTTATATATAGTTTATTTTATTTTTTTAAATATTTTTTATTTCCAATGGCAGATTATGAACAGTTACAGCAAAAAAAGAACAACGAAAAAAAATATATATGCAACATACAACAACATGAAATAATACAACAAAACAGTTCATTAATCTAACAATAATGCCAAGTTGCAGATCTTTTAGCCACTAAAAAGTGTTACAGGTGCACCACGGGGAGGTAGATCTTCTGTGCACCCTTTTTTTAAATATTATACTATTAAAAATGCTAATTTTTTCATAGTAACAAATATAATTTACAAATTATTTCTTAAATAATGATATGAAATTCAAAATAGGAATAGAAAATTAAAATACCAACAGAAGCAGGTTAATAAATGGAAAATATTTCTACAGTACTTTTAATTAGCACAAAAATAAAAGAGTTATAAAATTAAAAAATATTTTAATATCAGAATTTTAACAATTAAAACAAATTATTTATAGCAAATAGCTTTTTAATATACTTTTAAATAAAAAATTACTTTGTTTGTTTGTTTTAAATTAACATAAATTTATAATGTATATTCTTAAAACTAGACATATGAAAAATAAAGTAACATTAAAATTAGTCGTGTTCATTCATAGCACATTTGCTTCTAATCATCAAAATAAATTATGTTCACCAATTTTTAAGTAAAATTTTAAATTTACATTTATTATTACTGTTTTTTTTTTAATTGTTATATGTATAATCTTCAATGAGCAAATGCTGTATAAGAAATTTAGAAAGAATGAATTTTTAATTCACTTTTGTTAATGATGTAGTTTAGATTTTGTACAATTATCCTGTAAAAGCTTACTACCAATGAAACCACTAAACACCTGTATATAATAGTCTTGTTTCATAAAAACAGAAACACAATTTTATTTTAATATTATATTTTAATTAAAAAAATGTATTTAAAAACAATTACAATTGCATTACTTTTAATAAGTTAAACAAACATATAACATTACTAAATATATATCTGAATCTAAAATCATGCAGCATTTTAACAAGTACAAATTACAGGGTACAGGCTATCAATTTTAAATAGCCTTTTGAATTACAAAAAATAGGAAAGAAAAATAACTGAAATATCTAAAAAACAGATAGTTAATTTGGAAATATCTGCATAATATATTTTTCATTAGCATAAACATGGCAGATAATTTTTTCAAAATTTAAAATAAGCAATTATTAGAATTTTAGTAATTAAGTAAACATGAATATACATTTAATTGCGTTATTTAAATTATTACTTACGTCTAAAGGTAAAATATATTTTTTTTTAGTATATATTTTCAGGGAATAATTAACTTTAATCAACCTTTTATTTCTGCACTATCTTTATTCGAAATGAATAGATGTTTTAGATGGAGAGAAAAGCAGATGTTTAAATTGAAACAAAAACCACAATGCTAGTCATAACAAAGCAGCTGCAAATAGAAACGTTCTTTTTTTACATTTTTTTTTTTATTCTTTGCATGTTTTTATACTTCATTTCTTTTACCATTTCGTGCTGCCTGATTGTCACATAAAGATTAATAGCAATTATCAAATGGAGTATAAGCATATATGTAATACATTTTGCAATTTTTTTTGTATTAAAAATATATAATTAATAAAAAAAAATGTTCTCTGACAAAAACGATTAAAATCTACATTTGTTAAATCTTTCTTATCGAGAACTGGATATTTGCACTTCTATATCATCACTCAGCTGCTCGTATTCGAGATTTTGTTTTCGCGCTGTTTTAATTTAACGGAAAAGTGAAAGCGGACGCTATGCAAAAACTCATTTTAAGCTTCCCGTTAAATGACCGTTTCCGATGAGCGCATGCGCAGTGGTATCATGCGCCAAATAGCGGGAAAAGTGAAAGCGGGTGGCTTCCGCTATGCAAAACCTCTCTAATATAATGATTACAAAGATATAATGTATTTAAATATTTTGACTTTTTGGCGATTGATTTAAGAAATAAAACTGATATTAACGTTCACAGAGATCTGATCGGTTTGTTTCTTTTAAACCGGATTACTCGGTGGGATTTTCATTTGATTTCTGTCTGAGATTGCACTTGTGATTTTTCTTAGAAGGCGTTCTACATTTATTTCGAAATAAATTTAATATAATGATTACGGAGATATAAAAAGTTATAATGCATTTAAATATTTTGACTTTTTGGAGATTGATTTAGGAAATAAAGCTCAGATTTTGTTCACAGAGATCTGATTGGATTGTTTCTTTTAAACCAGATTGCTGTGTGTGATTTTCATTTGATTTCTGTTTGAGATTGCACTTGTGATTTTTCTTAGATTTCGTTCTGCGTTTATTTCTTCTGAATAATAATGTCTGGAATACAGTAGACAGAAACAAATTATATTCTTGAAAATATCATCATACAAAGCAAAATCGTTTTTTTCCGACATGCTTGCTTTAAGAATTATTTTCAACATTGAATATCATACCGAAGTACAGATCTTGACTAACATATGAGCATTTTGATTGTTTATGAGCAGGAATACCATAATAATTTTCTGATTATAAAACACTGGTATACAAAATTGCAATGCCAAAGATTTTATTGACTTTAATAACTGCATTCCTTTATAAATAATTTGCATATCAATGAATTTTAAACAGCAAATTTAATAAATTATGTCTCTAATATTTAGCTTTTATTTATTGTACAGATGTTCCAGAATTTTTATGTCTTAAAATTATGAATTTAGAATATTTTTTCAATATTATATTAGTAATTGAACTAACCTATCAGTATTATAGAATGTACTCTAGGGTACAAACAGTTTAGAGACCCCTAATGTATATGTTCTGATATTTTAAAATGGTTCATCG
This sequence comes from Caerostris darwini, assembly GCA_021605075.1. NCBI lineage: Eukaryota > Metazoa > Arthropoda > Arachnida > Araneae > Araneidae > Caerostris > Caerostris darwini. The sequence goes on from BPLQ01000319.1 coordinate 74,541, forward strand.
TAATATACTGTAAAATACAGTATACAATTTATTTATTAATTAAATTTTTTAATTTCTTTGAATAAAACGATAATTTAATTGCAATTAAATCTATTCTGCAATCAATTTCACAATAAATTAATAGTAATAAACAGAACAAATAATTTAAAAAGAAATTTTTATTAACTATAATTATAAAAACAATTGTTTAATATAAGTATCGAAAGTATAATTGTTCTTTTTTGTTTAACATTCGTCTACCAAACAATTTATTCACAGAATCATTTTTTTTTTCTAATGATTAAATTTGAAATAAAATAAGATTTAATGCACGTTACTTCCGGGTCCATTGTAAAAAAGACTATTTCCGGATGAATAATCTTAATCCCATATTATCAGATTATCTTTTAAACGCAATGGTTTGTGTGGATATAAAAAAAGAACTCAATTCCTCCACGAATCAACTTTCAGATCTTTTTCTGAAAGAACGGATAACCACTTTCGTTCTCTGCCTCCTCAAATCCCGTGTTATGCCCAGCTGTCGGTGACACTTCTCTGCTTATGTGAGAAAATTGTGACGCCGAAAGTGTTGTAAATAATCGCTTGTCTGGGAAATTGATTGCATCGTATCCGTCTCGCTGCGGTTTTAATCTCCTATCAGTGGAGAACGGGAGATTGATTTAAGAAATAAAACTTAAGATTTATGTTCACAGAGATCTGATTGGTTTGTTTCTTTTAAACTGGATTACTGTGTGTGATTTTCATTTGATTTCTGTCTGAGATTGCACTTGTGATTTTTTTTAGATGTCGTTCTGCGTTTATTTCGAAATGAATTTATTACAATGATTTCAAAGATATACTGTATTTAAATATAACTGATTCATAGGATTCATTCAAGCAACAATGGTAGAACTAGTGTTATAAATTTTGTATCTTCACAATGGCATAGTCCTAAATTTAAATGTATCATATGGAATATTTTAAAATATAGTTGACAGAAGCAAATTTATATTCTGGGGAAAACATCATGCAAGGTAAAATGTTTTTTTGTTTAAACATATTTGCGTAAAGCATTGTTTTTAGCGATGAATACCATACCAAAGTACAGATCTCGACTAACAGATGGACATCTTGATTATTTATGAGCAGGAATACCATAATATTTTGCTAATTAAAAAACAATGGGCGATAAAATGCAATGCCAAACATTACATTAACTTTAAGAATTGCAATTTTATAAATAATTTCATACCAATGAATTTTAAACCGCAAATTTTGTAAACTGTGTCTATAATATTCAGTTATTATTTATTGTGCATATGTTCAATAATTTTTATATCTTAAAATTATAAATGTATAATATTTTTTTGAATATTATATTATTAACTGAGATTAAACTATCTGCATTCTACAATGTTCTCTTGGATACAAAAACTTTGAAGATGTATGTTCTGATATTTTAAATTGGTTCTCGTTGTAAAAATAAAAAATAAAATTTATTTATTACTATATTCATGCATTTATTTTTAACAGTCTTTGAATAAAACGATTATTTAACTGCAATTCAATCAATCCTGCTATTAATTTCACTGCTAAATAAATGGTAATGAACACAATAATTCATTAAATACAAAATTTTTAATATCTATAAATATAAAATAATTCGTTATATATAAATCTCAAACAAATAATTGTTCTATTTCTTTGTTTAGTATTCTTCTATCAAACACTCTATTCACAAAATCAATTTTTTTTCCTAATGATTAAATCTGAAATAAAATAAGATTTAATGCACGTTACTTCCGGGTCCATTGTAAAAAAGACTATTCCCGCATGAATTATCTTAATCCCATATTATTGAATTATCTGTGAAACGCAATGGTTTGTGTGGATATAAAAAAAAAGAACTCAATTCCCCCACGAATAAACATTCAGATCTTTTTCTGAAAGAATGAATAATCACTTTCGTTCTCTGCCTCCGCAAATCCCGTGTTATGCCCAGCTGTCGGTGACACTTCTCTACTTATGTGAGAAAATTGTGACGCCGAAAGTGTTGTAAATAATCGCTTGTCTGGGAAATTGATTGTATCGTATCCGTCTCGCTGCGGTTTTAATCTCCTATCATCGGAGAACGAGAGATTGATTTAAGAAATGAAACTGAGATTTATGTTCACAGAGATCTGATTGGTTTGTTTCGTTTAAACTGGATTACTGTGTGTTATTTTCATTTGATTTCTGTCTGAGATTGCACTTGTGATTCTTCTTAGAAGTCGTTCTGCATTTATTTCTAAATAAATTTAATATAATGATTACAAAGAGATAAACAGTTGCAATGTATTTAAATATTTGACTTTTTGGTGATTGATTTAAGAAATAAAACTGAGATTTATGCTCACAGAGATCTGAGTGGTTTATTTCTTTTAAACCGGACTTTTTTCATGTGTGATTTTCATTTTATTTCTGTCTGAGATTGCACTTGTGATTTTTCTTAGAAGTCGTAAAGAATTTTTTTAGAAGTTTCTTTAAAACTTCTGCGTTTATTTCGAAATGAATATAATATAAGGATTACAAAGATATAAAATGTTATAATGCATTTAAATATTTTGACTTTTTAATACATATTTTGTATAATTATTCAAATAAAATTTAAATTTTATGATTGTTAATTAGAAAATTTTCAAATATATATCAAAATTCAGATTAACCAAGAGACTGAAATTTTAGAGTCAGCATAATAAAAAACATTGTTTACAATAATTAATTTAAATAATATTTGATAATTAATAATAGTTTCAATAATGGATAGTTGAAAGTTAGAAACTATAACTTAAGGTAAAATGTATTAAATTCATAATTAAAAATTACACATGAATTGGCATTAACTATTCAATTATTTTTAATAAAATATTTCCTCAAAATTTATTAGATTGATTATCAGTTTTCAAATTTATTTGGATTTGATATATTTTACAATACATGTAATAATATATAGGATAAAATCTCGTCATATTAGAAAATTTAAAGTGAAATTTTGTTTATGTTCACTGAATGAAAATTTCTGACAAACTATGAACAAATCAATTAATAAATTGTAGATATATAATTATAAACGTTAAAAATTAATATTTTGAAAATAAATCCATCATTATCATTAAATTTAAAAAATGTAATTTCAATAATTATTTAAATTTTATTAAACTTTATTTCTATACACCCTTAATAACAAACAATAATTTTTCTGAAACAGTTTCATTCAATTCTACCTTGGCCCTAGTTCTTCTAAAATTTATGTAGATTTCAGACAACATAATTTTATTATTATAGGTTGATATTAAAATATTCTAAATAAATAAAAAAAAACCTTATTTGGATGAAATATTCTTCCTATAATAATTTAAATACGCATGTAAAATATTTATTAGAATTGAATCAAGTTGATACAAGATACTAGGGACATTTTAATACTAAAAAACTATTTCAGCACCTTACAATTATTTACAAAAGAACAAGATTCTTTCACGATCCCTGTATCTGAACACATGGCAGCTTTCAGCCAATGTAATAATGTCATATTCAACGCTGTAACTATCAATTACAAACGCATATCAGTCATTTATGCATAGGCATACTCTTAAACTATAATTAGATGCCATTGCAAACCTATTAGGTAACACATTGTTTACGAGACAACTTCAAATCAACTTATGGAAATAGGATTTCGGTTGAGCCTTCCATTAGTGTGCCTATCATAAGAGCCAATAAGAAGGTGTGTAACATTTCAGAATGATATCAGTTCATAATGACATATTTGGAGATAAATATAAATTGTACTGGTCGAAAATGGGTGGATACACTTATCAAGGCGTTCATGCGAAGTATTTACATAATTACTTTGTGGTCAACTCGCATGCACATTATTATACTGAAACTAGCTCTTAGGACATTTAGACTCTGTGGTATCTTAGTTCTGAATTTTTTAGTCTTGAATAATGCAACAACATGAAATTCAGGATCAATCCGTACAAATGATATAATTTATCTGCAATATCTACTCGATATTGAAATATTATTCGTGACATCAATAAAATTTTTGTTTAAGATAATTGTGGTTATTAACATTATTAACATTGATTATATGACATTGACATTATATGACATTGATTAAGACATTTATCATATCTTCATACATTCTTGACCTTTTTGAATAAAACTAATTGATTAAAGATAATTTTTTATTAATATTATTTATTAATATTAAGATGTATAGTTGTTGTTTAAATATTCGATTTGATTGCATTTCTTATGCACTATAAATCTGCATCATTCTTTCAACGATAGACTGTCTTTTCGTAAAATTTATAGGCCAATTGCTTTCAAATCTTCTTTAATTACTTTTAAAAACCATAAATCATGGTAATTCGCTCATATGATGATTTTTTCATTACGTCAAAAAAAAAAACATTTACGTGCAGTCTATTTTATTTTTTTCCCATCGCAAAAATGATGATTTAATGTCTTTACAACATTATTACATTCAATGTCTTCACAATGTTATTACATTCAATGTCTTCACAATGTTATTACATTCAATGTCTTTACAAGTTATATTTTTTTTTTCAAAAAGGTTTCAACCATGGCTGGTGGCTTTGTCTTGGAGTAGACTTAGTCCTGGAAAAATGTAAAGATGAAGAGATTGAATGCCGTCTAATTTTTTAAATATAGAAAGTAAAATCTCTTTTTGATAATGTAAGAAGATTATATTAATACTTTCTCCACTTTTACAATTTTTAATTTTTTTTTGTTGGATGAATCTGTGCCAAAAATAAGATAATTACAGAGGCATTTTATCTTCTCGGAAGCAGGGTGGTATTTTTTCAGTTTGCACTGATAACCCTGAATTTCATTTGTAGTCATTTAAATAAAGCCACACATCATCAAAATTCATAATATAGTTTTATTTATTTCGCGCTAAATGATTGTCACAGAAAGCTAAGCCCTATTCTTTGAAAAAAAAAACAGATGAAAGCTTTTTAAAAATGTATGCTATTTATTGCTTTATAAGTAAAAATGTTGTTAAATTTAAGGAAATTAAAACCGTTATTGATAAACATAAACAAAACTTTTAAAATGTCTTTTAAATCTTGTTAGAATTTAGTTTAATATCCAATGTAGCCCCTTGTAAAAACTGTGAAAATGAAAGCTAATTAATATGCAATTGGAGACTATTATGTGTAAACACACCACACTATCATTATAAACAGATCCTAGATAAAATATTTCAAAATCATCAAGTTTGGTTGAATTAAATTATTAGTTTCTTCACAATGTTTCCTAATTACCATTTGGATCTTACAGAACATGCTGTCAGCAGATATCCAAGGAATATTTACATGGAATTTCACTGATCACCCTTTAATTTCATCATTTATTCTCTTAGTAAATATATATGTGTAACATAATTCTTGCCTGCAGATTACAAACGGTTAGAATTTTTCTCAGGCAAATTATCTGGCCAACATTTTCATGTTCTGCAAACTAGTCTTAAACACATCTAAATAGATGCATAGTGTAGTAGACATCTTGAGAGTCCTGCTTCATGACATAGTTGTAAAGGACAACGTGAACACGTAAAAAGTTTTCATAAAGTATATCATGGTCGACAAGGATGTCGATATAGTTCACAAACTTCACGTGAACGTTGTTTATTCTAATAAAATCCAATGCCCATACCAGAACACGACCAAACTTCCAGTAACAGTTGGAAGTGGAATACAAACAAAAGCATGATTTTTTTTATCCGTATTATATGGCACCAGTCATCATCAGTTCAGTATCGATCGTTGTGTTATCGACTGTAGACCATTGGTTATTATTGATTAATATTATCAACTATAGTACGTTGATTATTATTGACTAATATTATCGACTATAGCCCATTGATTATTATTGATTAATATTATCGACTTTAGCCCATATAAATCTTTTCCAAATACATGTGAGTCAAAAACATTACCGGACTATATAATTAAATAATAATACGCGATGAAACTCTCAATGTAAGAGACGCTTCGTTACATTCAAGATGGCCGCACTCTCTGCAATACAGTAGTTGTAGTTTCCCTAAAAATTTAAAGCTACATTTTACTAACTATTTATCGGGTAAATTGAAGTAATTTCACAGTGGGGATACGTCGGGGATACATTGTTTATGGGATATTTCAAATTTTACAAAAAAAAAAATATATAATAATCACTGATCTCAAAGTTTCTCGTCATTTCCGAAGTTCCTCTACGTTGCGCAACCATTTTTTTTATTCCTTACACATAGGGATTGCAATACCGGTATACCGGGATACCGAATACAGGTATTTTGACCCATTTGTACGATTTTGTATTACCGGTATTCACAAGTTTAAATACCGTTTTTTCGGTATTTACTAGAAATTTAGAATTCTTAACTGTGAAATTCGTATTCTTATCTGTGAAATTCTTATTCATATCTGTGAAAACAAGGTTGTAGTTGTGAAGAAAATGTGTAATATTTCGATAGTTTTAAATTGGTGAGTTTGTTATTCACATTGTATTTGCATATCATACTTTTCAGATTTATATTTTTCAGATTTATTATATATATATAGACTCAAAAATAATAACCAATAAGAATAAAGATTAAGAATAACTTTAAAGAACATAAAAATTCAGTTGATAATTCTTCTGTTTAATGTTTTTTAAGATCACATTTCAAAAATTTGTAAATGTACCACTGACTGAATAGTGATATTTACACTTTTTTGTGATTTAAATAATTAAGATGTTCCTGTACTTTTTTGTGATTCTTTATATATCGTTATAATTTATAAGTTACACATTTTTTTGTGATATTTACATTCTCTAACAAAATTGGCAAATAAAACAAAAAGAAAAAAAACACCTGTGTTTTCTTTCTTTTTCGAAAATTTCTACTACCGATATTAAAATCGGTATCCCGGTATTAAGATGTAAAAAATACAAAATACCGGTACTGAACTTTTGGTCCGATATTGCAATCCCTAGTTACACACAATCCATAGCAGGAATTTGCACTTCACAGGCTCGTGGTAAATGCTGGATTTGTAATATTTTGTCCGAAATATATAATATAATTGTTTTTGACAAAATGTAATTTAAACATAAAGTATGTAATTGTTGATTCACAATGATTTTTATTGTATTCTAATATTAAATAAAATTCGATCCTATCATTTAAAACTCGAAAACTCTTAGAAAGTAATCTACGCGTGTAAACACACACACCTGCATATAAACGCATAGTAAATATTTTAATTTCCTAAAAATGTGTATCGATATTTTGTTCTCAGTTACTAATCAAAGTTCAAACGCGAAAGTGCTTTGAAGTTGATAGTAATACTTAAATGTATATGTTTCAAACATCGAAATGTGTTAAAGAAACTGAAAGTAAATATCTTACGATTAAATAAATACTGTCCAAGAAAATATTAGAATGAGAATACATACACTTAACTAACGGGAAAATGAGAGGTAATGCAAATTAATCATGGTTGCTATAATATGGAGTTGCAGAGAATAATATCAATCAATGTAAATAGAGAATTTCATTCATTCGGTCCAAATTCAAAATATTCAGATAACGAATCGTTTGAAGTTTTAATAACACTTAGTGAACTCACGAAATTATTCTATCCGCAACAATAATAAGTTAAAGGCAATTTCAATTGCATAATGGTTAGGAGAAGTAAATTGAAAGATTGCTTGTAAGATAGGTAAAATGTGTCAATAAGTGGAACCCTGAGGGCTGAGGGAGTACAGGAAAATCAAAGGAATTGAAATGACAATTTCTCAAACCAATAAGGAACTAAAATAAGGAAAACAATATTGTACAAGATATAATTTAAAAGTTGCAGGCAATGCCAAAAAGATTTATACCAAATTTAGTGCATTTTAGTAAAATTTATAAACACTTCTTTATAATTTAATGAAGACACACAATTAAATAATTAAAACTATTCTATTTTTTCTCTCTCTCTCTCTTTTATATATATATATATATATATATATATAGTTAGTGTGGATGTGTGTGTGTGTGTAAATTTGTGTTTGTGCGTGTGATTTCTTTTTTAATTAAAAAAGATGCTATATTTTTATATTCTGATAGTAATTCTTTATCCAGAAAAAAAAAGTATAATTTATTGTGTATACATGATATGTTAAATATATACCTTATTGTTTTATAGTACAAGGGTTGCCCTCGACTTCCACTGGTTAAACACATCACAAACACATTGAAAAAAGTATAATATTTGGCTTTTAGGGATAATTGTCATACATTCGAATATTGTATTGAAGAATACATGGAAAAACCCCAATAAGCGACCTGAAAAAATCCGAGAATTCCAGGAAGAGTTTGTGCATGTTGCATCATTTGTCATCAAAACCGAGGAGACTAGAGGGTCTCCTCAGTTTTGAAAGCAATGGCTTTAATGAACGCTATCTATTGGATTCGAACCTAAGCCTCAGCTAGCTGCGCAAATACCACTAGATAGCTGTCTAAATATTGTTGATAAAATATAAATTTTCTGTGAATTTCGCATACTATACCAAATTAAATTTTGTTGTAAATTTATTAAAAAAATAATATTTTATAATAGAATGTTTAACCAACCATAGCTTGAATATTAAAACGTCATCTTGAACTAGTTGTACACTTTAAAAATAATTTACGGGTTAAGTTCCTCAAGTAGAAGGATTTTCAGTTTTGCACAGTAGAAGGCCTAAGTTATCAATTGTTTTTTATTTGTAACAAGATTACATCCATTTACACCTAAAATATTTTAATATTTAAAACATGTCCATTTCCAAGTAGTAATATTTAGAGCTTGTAAATAAATTCGCTGATATTTGGTTTACGAAGTTCTCGGAAAAAAAAAAAATTGACAAAAATTTTTAATGTGTAAAATTCTGCAAAAAAAGGATCAAGTGTATGGAGAAACAAATTATTCTTTATTCTCTCTTTAATTTTTCTACATTTCTGGTTGAGTATATTATCTTCATTGCCAAAGAAAGACTTAGAGTTGGGACATTTTGTTTGGTGAAATGTTATTATCCAAGAATTTTTTATTTTCCATTATATTGTTTTAACATTTACTTAAACTGTTATGTAAGGCCAACAAAATATTTCCATTTTAAAATGATAATTTTACATTTATTGTATTTTTAGAAAACATATTCATTCGTATTTTTTTATTATCATTAAATGCATGGAATTGTAAATCACATACATAAATATAAACTAACGAAATTGATTGGTAAATTTAAATAGTTAAAACTATTTCAAAAATAATGTATACTATACGTGTATACATTTCATATATTATTTTTTATGATATTTTCTTTGCTGCATACAACTAATCTCTACACTAAAAGTAGAAAATAAACTAAATGAGTTTCTTTAATTTGGAATAATCTAATGTTTGGAATGATGCTAATCTTATTAGATGGAGATGTAAAAAAAAAAGATAAAATAAAGTGGTTTTTATTTTTTCAAGTCAATAACCTTCGAAGAATAAGGTTCAAAGTGACCTTTTTAATTTAATAAAGAGTCTCTGAACACTTTTGGCATGGATTCCAGCCAAAATATTCTAATTTCATTTGTCGAATTTTGCGAGAAATCTGTCCAGGAAAATATTTCTAAGCTGTTTGGTCAGCCTCATATTTCTTGTTTAAGAAATAAGATGAAGAGTAATTTTACTATCAATTTTAATGTATTATCAAAACAAGAAAAAGTAGACCTTTTAAAATAATGTTTCTTTACTTATTAGCAGTAAAATCTCTTCATTCTTCTTAATGATGTCCTCAAATGCTTGAGAGTTAACATTTTGGTTTAAAAAAATTTCATAATTTTATTTCATAGAAAGGCAAAGATCTTCAATCATATTTAATTGTTAAAATAATATATTGACAAAATTAAATGCTTTTAAATGCATTGGCTTTCTTCCAAAACATCAACAGTAGAAAGAAAATTTAATTGAAAAATATTTCTGTAACTAAATATTTTTGTTGGGCACTTGTTCAGTGAAGAATATCAATAATCCATTATTAAATTTCGTTTTGTACAAACTGTTTCTCTGTCATAAAACGTAATAAATAGATTAAGCATGTTTATTGAAGTTAATCTAATTTGAAATAACTGCTTTACATCCATTCCTTTGAGATTTGTTTTGCCAAAGATTTGTTAATGCACTTTTTTTAAAGAGTTTTTTAAATATAGAAATGTAACATTACTGTATTGTTTAATGTTGACTTACATCAATTCCTCCTCCTTTTTTTTATTTCGTACTTCACAAAAATGTTTCAAATCATCTATAATTTACAATATTACTAAGAAATATAGAAAGGAAAAAGATTGCCATATTTTTTCTACGAATAAGTCATACGGATTTGTTATAGGAATTAAAAAAAAATAAAAACAATTGTTATGTAATGTGAGATAAGGCAAATCAGTGTATAAAAAATACAGCTACTGACATATCAAAGATTATGACATCCAGTTTTACAGTTTAACTTTAAATATTTCTACTGTGACTTTTCTATATAGTATTTTAGAAGTAACTAATAAATGAACTAATTATAAAACATTATTTACATGTCTCTTTCAGTAATTCTTTGTATATAAACATATATACATACAGAGAGAGAGGCTGAGAGATACACAGTGAGATAGATAAAGGTGTTAGAATTATTTCATTTATCAGTTAATATAATGCATAGAAAATAATATTTTTAATCTGTCTGGTTTTATTATTTCGTTCCAAAAGTCCGTAGACAAAAAGTCATAAAAATATTTTTTAGAAACTTTTACTACTTAAATATGAGCCGTATTTTTTATATTCATCAGACTTGTACTCCGCTAGATAGCACCAGCTTTAAAATTGTACTGACATAATTATTTTATGTAATTGTAAAAAATATAGTACTAAATGTGCAATATTAATTTTCAATTTATTTTCTAAACTAGCACTAATTTATTTTAAAATAAATGCTAATAGATTAAAAGGGAAAAACATTCATTGGAAATTCTTGGACGATTGTGTGATTGATTTATTTGGCCATTTTTTAATATTTAAGTCAAGTTATTTAAAATTCCAAGTTTTTTCGAACCACCCATTTTATCTCAATAAAATTAACCAGAATTAAAAATGTTTTATTTTTTGCAAGGGGATTTATCTGCTAGTATTACAATGAAAGTAATAAGAAAATTATATAGACAAGCGTATTTTTTTTAATTGTCTGCATTTGACACTTTTACTTGAAAAACTCTTTATAAGATGTATGATTTAGAATTAATTATAAAATTTCTACATATATATTTAAAAAAAGTTCCTTTTGAGAAATTTTAAATTAGTTTTAATATAAAAATACGATTGAATTATTACAATAGATGTATCTCATTAGTGTGAAGAAAACATGGGTTTCATTTCACTCCCCAAAGCGCAAGGAAAAAAAAGCTTATTTAAATTTCCACCCTTTAAATTTACATAAAATCCTTCTGGATTTAGACAGACATTTTATCATTCTACATCCATTAATATACGCTTGTTTGAAAATCCCGTGAAAAAAGTGTGTTTTTGTAATTAACAAATGACAAATGACACTTCGCAGCATATTTCACGAAACTTGCGAAAAGGGAATTTCTTCATTTCAAAGAAAATATTAGAATGTCATTTAGAGGAAATGCTTTAAGATGATCAATAATATTTTACGTTTTTTAAAGAAGTGCCTTTTTTTAAGATACATTATTAAAAGAAATCTTTGATATTTTCTTTTAGGGAAATATTGATTTTTAATTTTTAATATAAAATTTTAAATTTATTTTATCCTTTCGGAGCGTTAGGAATCGGATAAATCAAAACAAAAGGTACATCCATTATGATATATAAATGACTTCTTGCATATTTTTTATGAATTATTTTATAGAAAAAATAAAGTTAAATTTAATAGATATTGAAATGACCAATTAATTTAATAGATATGTTAAATTTAATAGGTATTGGAATTGAAATTGAAATGACCAAAAGTATTGTAAGAAAATTTATACAATACTGTATGAATAACAATGATCACAATAAGTTTAATTTTATGGAATTAAAAATAATTGTTTTCTAATAAATAAACTCCATTAAAAAGCTATTCTAAATACAAACTGTAGCTAAATACAATTATATTTGACTTGAATATAATTATTTTTCAATTATTAGTTAAAAATTAATTTAATTAATTAAATAATTATAAGTTTATAAAACAATAAATTTTATATATTAATATTCAATCGTATGTCTTATTAATTCTCAGATACCTGTTTACTCATTGTTTAGGAGATATTTTAAGCAATGACAAAACATGAAATATATACAAGCGTTTAAGTGATGCAATAATTAAACCAATCTCAATTATTTATTATCAATCATTTATAGAAATCTTCTTTTTCTTAATTTTTTTTTAAAAATTCTAAAAACAAGTCGTAAATATTAAAGAAACAGATTTACTTTTATTTTTATTCATTTATATTACAAAAATTAAATTTTGATGTCTAGATATCTACCACGTACTTGCATTCGTAAAGAAATTAAAGACAATTTAAAGAGAAACATTTACTCAAATTATATAAAAACATAAGTAGTTAAAAAAATGTTATAAAAACCATCATACATATAGTGGCTAACTGAGAGAGATTTTGAACGTTTTTGTATACAGACATAAACTAATTTTTCCAATATAAACTTCAGATTTTACTTTTCACTTTTGCTTTTTAAGGGCATCAAAATCTCATACCATAATCATATCTGTTCACTTAGAATAAAAACCCCATAATTAGTCAAATAAAAAAAAAGAAAGATGTAAAATTTGATATATCATAAGAAAATGGCGAAACGATGCATTATACAAGGTTTTAAGTAATCAATTATAGTCTTAAATGATTAATGGTTCCAGTTTAGGTTCACCTCGTTTATAAGAAAATTAATTTTATTTTTGAATAAATTTCATTTTTCAGAAACATGATATCTTAATGGCCATGTCTTGTGAAATAATAGTTTACCACCCCAAATTTGAAAAACGTTTTATCGTATCTAAATTAAGATAGCATTTTAAATCCTTTGGAACAATTTATCTACACTGGCGTATGTATATGACATGTTTGGTTTTGAATATTTCTCTGACATCAACATACTTATTAATGTTATTTTAAATTAAAACATTAATTATGAAGACACGAAACATATTTGAATTTATTATTTCTTCTTTTTGTGTTAGAATGCTATTTTAAATGCGGTGATCAACTCTTCTGTAAGATAAGGAATTCATTAAAAATTTTTTTTGAAATTGAAAAATTATGTTATACAAATTTGCCTATTATTCAGCTCATTGTAATTAGTTAACTCATATGATACAAAATGAAAATGATATATTTTAATTGTTTCGCATTTATATTCAGTATATATACAGATATATACTTTTTTCAAAAAGGTTTGAGTAGTAACTGTTACAAGCATTCTGCTTTTCAAATATTTAGAATTATGAAATATTTACTAATAATTATAATATCTCTATGCAATTGTTAATTACATAATTAATTATATATTTTTTAATACGATAACTAATTAACATTTTTAATAACTATAATTTTGCACATAATAAGTTTTGTACATGTATGCGAAATAAGATTTGTATATTTATAATTATGGTAACGACGTACTTTTATACATAATAACATGAGCATGTTATTTTAATATTTTGATATAAAACATTTAGTATACAATTAAAAGTAATCTAAAACGTATTTAAACCTATATAATCGAAAATGTATAATCTATAATATTTTATAATAACATTTAATAAAATAATAATTATAATATTTAAATAATATTTCCTATATGCAATGTATATTGCATGTATAAAACTTTTCAACATAAATTGTTTCTAAAATATTTTTATATAACATCCTTTTACTCACTTGTATTATTGACTGATAAACTCATTTAAAATTATTATTAGCCAATACAAGTGTAAATTTGTACAGTAATTAATGGCCATCATGTTTAACTTTTAAATCTCTTAACACCACACACACTGGTTAGCAGACATAAATAATTCATTCAGAGATAAAGTTTAATTCACACCTGAGACTTCAAGTCACAACGATTCCTTTCTGCACAATGTAGTAGCAACTGAAAAGTCCGAGTGATTGCTACGTGGAAGAGAATTCTTAGTCCCATAGAAATACGTCCCACTGAGCAATTTTGTACTTCAGCACTCCCTGTATTCGCAGATGACATACGCCGATGAAATTTATTTGTGCCTCGGGCACTGATTGCTCGTAAATAGGACCAAGTAATGGAAGTAGATGATAAACTCCCAGAGTTTTCATGGTTGGAAACATGAATATACTTACATTTGAGATCGATCTTATCTTAAGTTGTTCTCTTCGAAAAGATTCTTATGTTGTAAATTGCTGAAAATTATATTTCCTATAAAATTTGTTGCTGAGATATTGTAATGTATTTTAAGAGATTACTTACCAGCAATTGCTGTTACAGAATGTAAAATTAGCAATCTTCAATATGATTAAATAAAATAAAATTCCTTTAAAATAATTTTAGAATATAAATGAAGTAATTCCTTGCAGGAAAGAAATATTTTAAAATAAAATAAATTTAATATAGCTGAAAAATAAAACAATAAGAAAACAATAATATTTTCAATTGGAATTTTTTAAAATTATTAATGCATTTTTAAGTTATTGTTTGTTCTTTTTTAAAAACATGAACTATATTGATGTTATGAATGTCTCGTTAACGTATAGTTGTGTATTTAAATATTGATACTTTATGTATTATAAAATATCAATATTATATAAATTTTCCTAATAATAAAATATTAGGAAAACGTTAAATAAATATAAGTAGAAATAAGTGATTTTTTTCCTTTTTTATAAGAATAAAAATGTCCTAAAAATCCAATTTTCAGCAATTAATATTTTAGAAATATAATATTATATATTTAATTTATTACATATTTCTAAATATTATATTTTAGAAATATAATACATTAGAAATATAATATTTTTTTAAAAAAATTGATTTTTTTTACTGGAATATCGTTAATGAATTTTATTTGAAATTCATATCATAAAACATTATTTTAAAACAATTTTTAATTATATTTTTATTGAGTTTTACGATTTATATAGTTATTACCTATTTATTATTTTGAAATTGTCTATTTACTTGTGTTTCAAATAATTTTATAACATGATTTATTACATTTAATATTGTTAAAAAGCACTTTTTATATTTAAGTATTAATTGAAGTATTTAGGCAGAAATCTAATAACAAATTTAGAAATTATTATTATTTAAAATTAAAAAACGACAACACATTGTCTCATTAAAGCACAAGGATTCAAATATAACACATTCATATTCATATGCATTTTCATTAATTTAAGAAAGTAAACAATATCATTAACTCGTCCAACGAAATATTTTTTCTGACTTGCAAAGAATTTCCTTATTCTACGAAGTCATTAATTCTTGTAAGCACTATCAAGTAATTTGTTTTGCAAAGATGATATCTTTTTCATTCTAATGTACCTCACAGAAATCTTTCATATTTTCTTCTAAAAAATGTCGTTAGATATAAAGCTCTTTTACTTTACAGTTTCTTTTTCTAAGAATAAACCCTGCAGTGAAATTAATTCAGTGCGTTATGTTTCTTTCCTTTAGATTTTTTTTAATTTAAAAAAACATATTTACATATTTTTAGATTTGGTAGTTTATATTTCAGTGATAGACCATATCGCCTGATTGAAACTGCAACTTCAATTATTCTAAAAGCAAAGCACCTTATAATTTATTTTTTTACCATAAAACTATAATCACGTTTTAAAAATAAGAAACATTTTAATATATTTGCACTATAACTTTGCATAAATCTCTTTCTTTAATTTTAAAATAAAAAAATATTTGATAAAAAAAAAGTTTAAGTATAAAGTTAAAAGAATTGCATTTGAGTAAATACAGTAGACGTATTTATTATAACAAAATTTATAAATATTGGGTGGTTATTTTTTAAAAAAATAAGAAAAACTAAACTGTTGCATTTAATAAAATGAGAATTAATCATAATTTTAAATTAATGCATAACGAATAGACGAATATTCCTGAAGCATTATAATTAACAAAAATACAGTTTTATTACATATATATTGGAAATAAATTAAGATATTACATCTTTAAAATATTAAAAAAATCATAATTATTATGCTCTGATGTCATTTGTAGGGTGGGTGGGAAGGATGAGAGTTTAGTAGAAAGTTTTTCATGGAATACCCCTTGATAATTACTTGCACTAATACTTCAAAAACATATTTTGAGATTTCATGATATATATATATATATATATATATATATATATATATATATATATATATATATATATATATATATATTAGCGTGTGCGTGTATGTGTAATGAATCAAATTTATTTTCGAAAATATATTTTATCTAAAATAATGGGAGTAACGATGATTGAAGTTTATTTCACAGCTAATAAAGCACAATCTCTAACAATATACATGTAATTTATATATCCAATAATACTTTGGTTTCAAACAATATTATGAATATCTCATTTTCTTAATACCTTCATTTTTTTAAATTTATTTCTTCATGTCTTTTATACTCTACCCAAACATATTTACTGCTGAAATTATTCTGATGTTTTGGTTATACAGATGCGTGTTTCATTTATTTGTATTTCGATATCATTTCTAGTAATGACAGCAATAGTTTTTTAGTATGCATTAACTGTCTCTTAAATTGCCCATTCTGATTGCTTATTCAGCAACATTATTTTTATTAGATGTCAGTATAAGTTTATCTCTCAATAATTCGATGCTACATTGCTACTTCCATGACATTTTCTCTTTTGACATATATTACCTTCTGCTTTTACCAAAAATGTGTTTGGATACATTTAAAATGTTTTACAAACTTGTAAAAGCTTATACTCTGATCAACTTTACTAATACAAAATGTAAATAAATATATTACTGATGTATAACTACAATTTATTGATTGTAAAACATTATTTGTAAAATTTTATTGTAAAAATACAATTTATTTGATTTTTTTTATGGTATATATTGAAAATTTGAGTAAAACAAATAGGGTTTTTTTTAACAAAACCTTTTCAAAATTGACTTAAAGCGTAATTAATTAGAGATACATCCCAATAGTAGAAAAGATTTTAAAATTTATTTAGTGACATAATTCTTATATTTAAATATAATAATTTACTGTTAATTTTATTCATTTATCTAATTTGAATATATTAAAATCTAATTCCATACTACTTGGTGCTTCTATATATTCAATTTCAAATCTACATTCTATACAGTTTAAATCAAATACGAGTTTCAATTACTTTGATTTGAAGAAAACTTTTAAATTATGAATTTTTGCTATTTTATTATTATTTTGTTGTAAATTTCGTTATTATTTTCACTAGTTTATTAATGATATTATAATATAAAAATTATTTAGTTTTATTAAATATTTTTTTCTAAATAAATTTATTCGTAATTTCTTGTAAACTTAATAAATTAAATAAACATCGAAAAATAATTTATTAAATGCAATAAAAACATTATTATATGACTTATTTTATTTCAAATACGTTGTCTAAATTCATTTAAAATTATGATATAAGAGAACATTTATTTAAAAAAAATTTCTATTATATTTTGTAGTCTCTAATAATATTTTTTTTAATCAAAACGCCTTACGTGCTCAATGTCCTTTTAACATCCTGCAGTTAAAAACGTTGTCCTTGTGGTTTAAAACGTTTTATGAAAGTCATGAAACATTTCATTCTAATTGCCTTAAACCAAACTGGAGACCTTAAAGTGTTTCAGGGGGACTATTTCAGAGATTGCTTAGTTAGAGATGTTAATCCCAGAATGAATCCTTTAACGAACAATAGTAAGTAAGTAATCCCTGTAATAAAGCACTTCAAACTAAGTAAATAAAATTGTTTCAGTGATTACTTAGTTAACATTTGGGAATATCTTCAAATGGTGCCACGTCATTTTTGTTTTCTTTGAGATATTTTCTTTTTAAAATAATCCTGTTTATACTTGAATGTTTTATTTATTATCTAAATTATTTTTCTGCTTAACAATTAAACTGACGTTAAGAATAAATAAAAAAAATTTCTAATGAAAAAATTAATTTAATGGTTTAAGGTTTTTTATTTATAATTTTTATACAGAATACAAGTACATTATCTTTCTTTCACTCTAAATGATATACTAGTATTAAAGGTCCTGGCATTCTTTGCTGATTTTTTTAATTTTTATTTGAATATTTTCCAGTAGTTAACAGTATATATTAATTGTAAACAATTATTATGTAGTTAATTTAAATTTTTCATTTTAAAAACTGCCTGCGAGCCATTACAATTTTTTAAAATAAAACTACCAAGCAAGAAAATTTAAAAAGTTTAGAACCACTGTCCCAACTGAATTACTGAGACGGACTTCATAATTAACTGCGTCTGTAGAATGTTCCTTTAGAAGGTTAAAGAGGTACTCAGTACAAAATTAGGTTGTAACGAACCACTTTTAATGGTCAATAAAACAGGAATTGATGGGATCATTTCTGTCCCAATGATCGTCTTATCACCATTTCGGAGGACGTTAGCCGAGTTAAACCTTTTCTTATAGTTTTTCAACGTATACCTGCAGATACAGTTTTACTTTTTTTTTTTTTTAGCTTAAATGTCATTTAATGTTAAAGTTTATTAAATTCTTCAAAATTCAATTTTCTCTCTCTTTGATTATAGCAATCTATGAGTTTTTACTCATTGATTTTTTTGGATTATAATAATATTTCACTTTAGCAAATATCTTTAAAGTCCTGCTCCAAATTTAAGAATCTAGTCGCATTTTTTGTAAAATTTGTCTTTTAATTTTTGTTAAATTAAAAATATTGTGTGTCTTTAAACAAATATAAGATAATTTTATAAAAATAAAAATATATTGTAAGAATAAAACTATGGTGTAATACTTTAAATTTGTTTTTTAATAAAATATTATTAGAATTCTGTAGTGATAAAATATATTTGAATTTTTACTTGCAATGTATTGGAATTCAACATTTTCTCTTTTAGCTACTAGATCTCAGATTTATAAAACTGTTGGATATGAACAAATATATAATTTTTCCTATATTTATATTCACACCATAAGTGTGAATATAAATATAGGAAAAATTGTTTTTGAAAAAAAAAATGCTTTTTTTAAAATAATTTAACAATAATATATAAAAACAATTTTTCTTCATTTCAGGCTTTAATAACATTTAAACAATCTTTTATTAGTCTACAAAAATTATTCTACATTAAACAATTACTATTTTTCTACAGTAAACAATTTTTTATTCATTTATTTATAGCAAAACTTTAAATAATGTAATTTTACGTAACGATTGTATTTTTCAATATATAAGCAATTAAATAATTACGAATTTTAAACACACAGAATGAAACTTGAAAAAACAAATATTTTTAATAACTTATACTAATTTAGAGTTCTTCTTTTAAATATTGAAAGTTTGATGCCCACAATTAAGAATTTATTCACGTGCATCAATTTTGAAAATATCGATGCTTTAGAGATACAAGTTTAAAATAACAAAGCAATTATGAATTTTGAAGATATATTTATATGCTAGTTCAGCCTATGCTTCAATGATTTTCGATTAAGTATTTCTAATCAAGTAGACGTCAAGTAGAAGATAGTCTATACTTGATTAGTAATACTTAATCTTACTTAATAAAATAACACAATACATAAACTTTAATTAAGTTTCGATTAAATACTTAATACTTAATCGAAACTTAATAAAAGTTTATTATAAAGTAGAATACATCAAGTAAATACTGCTATTTTTTGATAAAACAAGGATTATTTAACTCAAAAAATAGTTAAATGTGTATAGCTCTAAATTTGAAGGTAGGGGTAAAAAAAAAAAGCAAAATAATAAATTCAGTTGATTTTAAAACCTATAAAAAATACGAAACTAAAAAAAAAACTTTTATGCATTCTGGCAACCACTTTGCTTCAAGTCTTCATTACATTTATGTACGGCTAGTGTAGTAACAATTCTCGAGGATTAAAAGTTAAAATCTATTGAGATAAAATTTATTTAATAGCCCTTCTAAAGACTTTTTAAGACACTTTCACACTTATTTGACTTAAATTGGAAGCCAAAAATAAAATTAGCAGCCCTCTTGACTTTTACGATCGGATATTTCCTTTATGCACTCGTAAATAATTCTATAAAAGTATATCGTTCCGTTCATATAGAAGATGTTCTCTAAAAAGTCATGTTTTTTATAAGTCATGTGGTAAATAACACAAATTTAAAAAACTATTTAGGATGATGATAATATTATCACTTACTTTTAAGAGAACAATTGAAGTTTTAAATTCAAAATTTCTTAATTTTAAAAATCTTTGTTATTTTTATTACCACATATAATTACTTAAAATGATCGGAAGAATATAATAGCCAGTATTCTTTGTCCGAAATAAGATAATACTATTATGTTTAAAAATATTTTTTTTTACTGAGTACGTTTATCCTTATTTTTTCACGAATTTTAACAACAAGTTAATAACAACGATTCAATATTTTGAAACAGATAAAATTCCATGAAAATTATTTAATTTCTTTTATTTTTTACCTTTTTCTAAACTACTTCATTATTTTTTAAATATGCCAAATTTACTATTTATTACTGATCTTATAGAGCATATTTAAAATTGTACTTTAAGCAATAAGCTTGTATATATTAATAAATTTGTAATTGTTGTTCTTAGACTGACAGTTTTTAGAAAATAGCGTCCTGGTGTAGGAAAAATGAAAATGAAAATTAAATTTTACTCTTAAACTTAAAAAAATAAATCTATAAAAGTCCAATATTTTATTAATATATTTATATATTTTATAAGTAGAGAAAATATTCAACTCTGTAGAATTATTCTTATGAAAACTACAGATTTAAAATTTCAAAATTAAAATATATAAGCCGAAAATTGTAAAGAATGTATTCAATACTGAATGTACTGCAAAATAAATTGTTAATATGAACTCTATATTGACTAGCTAGACATTTATCATACCATTGCTATATTATACATATTTAAAAATCATTTTTCTTTGAAAATATGTATTTTATGTTTTAATAACCGATTGTATCACTGAATAAATTATTTGAAGTGTTTGATGATTTTGCTTCTTTGGGAAAAACGAGTGAAAGAAAATGATTAAAAAAGTAGAGCATAGATTATGGACATTTTTAAGTAAGAAAATCAATATTCAATCATAAATAGATTATTTATTTATATTGTCACTAGTCAACAACTTACAGAATTTATTTTACTGAATAAAAAATAAAAAAAATGAAGAAATTATATATTTATGTAAAGAAAGGAGATCATTCTAAACTATCGTTTAATTTTTTTCAAAAATTTTCAATTTAAAATACTAACTAAATCACGCTACATACATTAGATCGAACCTTGTGCATATCAGGTGAGAAGCACAAGGTTTAGATATTTTTTAGGATGGATATGTATACACCTAGAGAACTTCAAATCACATGAGAATGTTAAGACGGAAATGTATTTTTGACCTGGTAGATGGCATTACACGGACGGGGGAGTTAAGAATTCGCGTAGATTATTTCATTTGATAAACTGGTGAAACTACAATAGATGGCTAATAAATCTAGAGTGGATTGGAGTTGGCGAATATGCTTCTGGTTTATGGAGCTGCAGAGGGTAATGGACTTGCAACAACGTATTATGAGGCATACTCATAACCATAATCTCTGGATGCCTGTAAGTTATCTAAGTGTTCTTTCCAGAAAACCGGTATAAGTCTTGGACGAACGGCGCAGACTTCAGACAAGATAACAGTGCTAAATTTTGTTCAAGGTATTCTAAGTTTGAAAGCCAGCTATAATGCACTTTGAAGTAAAGTGCCACTACAGCGTTCAGAGTATTCTGCATGAAAACAATGAGCATCTGTAATTCACATTTGTTACTGTTGACTACGATGTATAGTGGCTAAAAATTCACATCTTGTATGTACATATTATTAATATGTGTGTTTTAATAATATTCCTTGAAATTGTTAAACCTAGTGGAGAGTCAACCCGTATGGTACTTGACTACATTTATGCTTTTATTTCAATGGAGTTTCCCCTATTTGCGGAATTTGTTCACCCATTTATTAATCTGTCAGTATGAAATGGATAGTAATATACCTTTGAACTCAGGAGGTAGGGGTAATTGTCCACTTATATGAAATAACCTTTTTTACAAAAATGTTTTTTTTTTTTAATTTGTTGCGAAAGTCTTGATTTTCGAAAGAATTTCGATCCGTTACTATTAATCTTCACTCGTTTAAAACTTAAGTTTGCTTAAAATATTTTTTTACTCCGGGTACTCCTTTGACATTAAAGCGAAATAATTGGACTTATTAGAATATTTTTTTCTTAAAAAAGTAAAATCAATTTACAAAATAAACACTTCAATAGAAAAATAAATTAAAAATAAATATTAAGAATAGCAAAATAAATACATAAATAAAAGGAAAATTATTTGACATTTCATTTAACAAATTGAATTTATCTATAACATAAACATCTATAACATGAACATCTGAAACATAATTAGCAAGGAATCGTTCAAATTTATAACAACACAAACGTATTTGAATCTCCATTGAAATATGAGCAATATCTGCATTTACAAAAGAACCAAACCAAACTTCTTCAGCACAAAGACAGCAGAGCACAGGCGAATTTCATTGGAATAAACAAAAACTTTCTTTGTTCTGCTTATTTTGAGTTATTCCAGTCTAATTCACCTTCCAGCAGAAGAGGTCTTTTCACAAGGGATAATGGCCCTCTTATTCATGAATAAACAACATGCCAGCATTTTCCACACAATGCGGAGACCCATCTGGTCTCTTTTACAGTTATTACAGCAGACTTAGAACTGGGAATGCAACTGAGGCACGAAATTCGAAACAAAACTGCTTCCTTTCGTGATGGCCCCAGAGTAAATATTCGTTCCCTAAATGCGTTTTCTTCCGCCTGTGCTCAAGAGAGACTGCTGGATTGCCGTCAGGTCTTCTTTGCTCTGAGATTTGAAACACCAGGGCATAGTGAGTATGTGGAATTTTAAACAATTTTTGCAGACATTTTATAAAAATGAGAAACGTAGTCTATAAAAAAGTATAACAACAATCATAGTTTCATTTTAGTCTTGGATAGTATTTAATTCAGGATGGTTTGTTAGATTGATCTCATTCAATAATTTATATATTTATAGATATATATATTCAAGTTGTTGATATATCATCATACTTGAACTTAAAACTCAAACTTAGAAACCTCATACTAAAATGAACATATAAATAATTGATATATGGTTTTAAAAAGTTCAATTTTGGGCTAAATACTTTTATTATTAACGTTTATCTCTTTGATTAACAAAAGAGCAAATTAATGTGCATCATTGCAATGTTCCCTATAAATATTACAAAATTGAACTGAATCCAGAAAAACAAATATGTCTAAGTTGTTCATAATAACAGGGATTTGGAAAAGTTATAGAAGTTATTCAGTATAGAATCTTATTAGAAATATTTTTCAAAAATTCTTTGATAACAGCTACAATGGTAATGCAGAAATTCAGTGCCTTCAAAATTTCCAGTTTCATATAGAATTAAAAAGATCTCATACCATATTATAGAAAGATTTCATCAGTTAACATAATATGGCATATTAAAAAAAGGACTAGATCAATTACTATGTTGTGCTAGACTGAACTCTTCTATGCTACTTCTTACTCACATTATCGGACCCAACATCAAACAAACCTTTTTAGATTAAGGTGACAAAGATCTTCCAGATCAAGTAGGTCTGAAGAAATGTGAAAAAGATCTGAGAGATCAAGAAATTTTCCAAAAACTGGAATCAAGAAGCTCTCTCTTTTTATATATATATATATATATTCCATTGGTACAAGAATCCCATGGTGGCCAAGGCCGTCTGTCTGCTGGCAGATTTCCAGACAGGAGATATTTTCTTTTTATGAGGTAAGGTTGTCAGTCCTACGTCTAATAGTCATATTAGACCGGGACCTACAGGCTTAAAGTGGATTCGGAACCACTACAAACTTCCATAGCACAGCTGTGACATGAACTTTGTGGCACCAAGAACCAGAGCGTTAGTCATTCTGCCATCAATTATAATATATATATATAAATATATATGAGTGCTTATGTGTGTGAGCACGTGTGCAAGAAAGGATGGATAAATTTAAAGTGTAAAATACATATTGAATATCACTACATTAAAAGAAACATTCTTCCAATTCATCTTTTAAATATTTAAACATTTTAATCTTTTAAACATTAGGAGTTTAATCAGTTTTCATTGACTAGAAACGCATATGAAAATTTTTTAATGACATACATAATGCATTTATTCACAAATTGTAAAGGGAAAAAATTTTAACTGACTGCAGATGTAAGTTTACTTATTATGATTATTATTTATTTAATATTATTATTATTTTGCTATTATCTAACTTAATCAAAACCGTTTTTTTTTCCAAAACCAAAAAATATTATTAAAAAAAGCCTGACCTTTTTTTTTTTATTTTATGTCAAAAAATTAAATCTTAGTCATTGTAAGCTGGAAATGAAAACGACTAATCGTAATGAAGTTAATACATACATTTGGTTTCCTATCACAAAAAGAAGAAAAAAATTCCTTAATTTTATCGTTCAATTTAAAAAGAACTTCTTGACATATTAATTATTTTTCATTTACTCCAAGACGTATCAATATTTTATGTTAATTTGTATCAAGACATCGTAAAGCATTTTCAGCTCCACAAAGCGTGCTTAGTTCGTGTCCCACTCAGATCATGAATAATTTGCATATTAATAGAATTTCTCTAACAATTCGCGTATGCTTTGTATTTTCCCTTCGTCGATCGTTCATCTGAAACAACGTAGGACGTCGTGCATATTATGACTTTTTTGTTCATTTTCATTATTTGTCTCATGCAAGGTTTTCCCATTCTCTGAGGCTGTTTCTTTGTCAGATTAGGAATTGATTTCCGAGTCGTTTGTGAGTTTCAGTCAAACTTTTTTTTCCTGCTATGCCGTTCGTCTGAGCGGATAAATTGTTTGCCTTTGATGAAAACTCTCATTTTCTGATACAATACAGTCACCTCCGGACAAAATGAGTTCTAGCGAAAACCTCTAAATAAGTATGGAAGCTCTTGTAGCATGGGAAAAAATAAGGAACAGCGCAGGATTAATTTATATATTTTTAGGTTGTCTTATATGTCTCCCTATAGAAACTGTGCAATATTCTGGGAAGAGCATTAAAAAGTTGTTTTTTTTTTGTTCCATTGCAAGTTTTTCTTACTATAGTTTTAAAAAAAAGAAATTATTATAACGTGTTAAGATTATCAAAAGTCTTCCAAACTGCTATGAATACTTGAAGAATTATTTTTCATAATACTATTTATATTAAAATTTTGTTCTAGTTTTTCTTCGTTATTTACATTTTTTAACAAAAATGTAAATGTCGAATTTTTTAGGTTTTTATAGATATTTTTCAATAAAACTTTGTAACGTAATTTAGGAGTTATAGGACAATTAATTAAATGGTAATTGTCTTTATTATATCAAAATAGAGAATATTCCAATGAAAGTTATTCTCACTATCAGCAAATAAAATCCCAATACCAAGAACTAGTTATAAATATACGAAATAAGGGAGACCTGTTGTCACATCTCAAATATGACATCGATTCAAACTTCGCTCTTGACAAATATGAGCGGCACTAGTAGCGCAAGAAGAACATGAAAATCAGTTTGCTTTAAAGACGCAATGCAAACTTTGTGACATTATATATCTTCCAGATTGGGTGTTCTGATTGTCAAGAATGACTTTAAAGAGACGAGGGGCCTGATGGCCGAATGGCTAGCGCTCTGGCGTTCAGTACAACAGGTATCGGGTTCAAATCCCGGCTTTGCCATGGGTGTTTGTAGTGGTTCGGAATCCACTTTAAGCCGTAGGTCCCGGTCCTAATAGGATTGTAGAGCGCTGCGGGGGCATTGTTACTCCACGTCCGTGGCTTAACATCAAGTTACACGCGCCCCCTGGGTAATGCGAAGTGAGTAACATCGGTGCAGCCCTTATGACGAAGATCACGGTCTATTTACCAGCTGCATTAGAAGAAAAAAAAACTTTAAAGAGACGAAAAATTCATTTTGAATAGCTAATTAAGTTTGAATAAACCGTGTAAAATGGCTACATGGAAGTGGATTTTCTTTTCGAGATATTTAGAAAGACTTTGTATGCACCGTGCATGATTGTTTGTTAGAATGGGTTACGGTTAATTACTGTCTCAGAAAGACTGGAGTTTAGCCATAAATGGACCATTATTGTGAGGGACTACTACCATATTTGCCACATGACTGTAACGCATCATACTGCATCTGCAGCATAAACTCGGGCTTCTGTTGGTCCCAGATTAACACAGAGAACGGTAAAAGATTGATTACTTGAGGAACATCTCCGAACTAGAAGCTGTGTAGCGATCATGCGACTAACTTCGAATCACCGCCATCTGCCACTTCAGTAGTGTCAAGCTAGAGTTCAATAGAGGTTGAAATAAGAAGAGTTCCTTTTCTGTTTTGGAGCCAGTATAATGATGATTAGAATGCAGCCAGATGAGTATTTGAGGCCAATCTGAAATTGATAGACCAGTAGTTATGATCTGGGGATATATTTCCTATGACAGCAGAAGCACTCACGACGTTTTCAGACGTAAGCATTATCAATTATTTTTATCCCGTTATCGTATTTGTACGCCAGATTGGTGAATAAGCCGGTATCTTTCAATTTTTTTTTACTATTATTCCAGACGATGTTTCTCAACAGGATTATGTTCATCCCCACACCACTCTTGTCAACCAACGTGCTTTACAGAATGTGGGCATGCTGCCTTTGCATAAGAGGTCATTAAATCTTCCTCCCATCGAGCACATATGCGACATTATTGAATAGATATTTCTTCATATTGATCTTATTGTAATTCATTATTGCACGCATGTGACCTTTCGTGTTTAATAATTCACAAAAAATTCAAGAAAATATGCATTCCTTACTGAAATATCCAACTTGTTACAATGAAGTTTCATAAACATTGCACACACATTTAAATTGTTATATAAAATATGTCGGTAATATAATAATAAAGATAAAATAAATATTTCTTTCAAAATAACAGTAGACGAAGTCATTTTTATTTTCAAAATCACTTATATATGGATCCTGTAATCAAACTACTAATCACATTCAAATTAACGCAATAATAAGACAAAAATTATATATAAAAGAAAAAACGGAATATGTTAATCGATTAAAAATTAGATTCAAAAAATATAATTTAAATTATATGCCCAACAGAAACGAATTGTATGCAAAATCACTTTGTTATAATTCAAATTATTTCAGTAAAGAAAAGAGAAAACTTTACCAACTTTCCATTTAGATGTTTAGAAGAACACGAGAAATATATATATAAAGGCGGTCGTTTTCTAAAATTCCGTTATCTGAAGTCATTTACCATTTGAACGACTGGTTTATAGCAGATTGAGCATTACCCAGGCTGTACCACAACTCTCCGGTTTAAGAGTATATTACCAAACCTTGAAACTAGAAGTGCAGCGTGGCCCACATTTTCAATGAAATATTCAAAACTAAATATGATTATTTCTGTATTGCAATACATTTTTAAAAAAATTCTGTATAACTTTTAAATTAATGTATTATTTAATTCACTTGACGACTTTCATACAGTTAAGGTTATCCCGTCAGATTGAAATCTAATATTTCCATGTATAAATTGTCGAACGAAATATCAGTATTGTGGACCAGGACAGCCTAGAAATTCCAATAACTATTCCAATTAGTACTCTATCAATATTCGTCAGCTGCCATGGATGCAATTTCCGTAATCTGAGCAAGGAATTTCCAATATGTTGGTAACAACCTCAAGTGAAACATTTCATTATTAGAGTTAAACATTTTAATTTGTGAAACAACTCGAAGGTCATTCGCCACTTTCACAGCTCGCATTTCAAAGGTTCAGTGACATTTTGAAATACATGTAAGCCTGAAAGAGGAAACTGGATGCTACAAGTTATCAAGCATTTAATGTGAGAAATATAATGCTAGATGAACTTTTCTGTATTTTTCTTCTATTTTATAAAACTTTATTTTTTATTTTAATATTATGAATACATATAATCATTATTTGATATATAATATGTAATTTAATTTCTTGTAATGGGATTGAAATAAATCAAATCCAGAAAAAAACAATTTTTAGCTTCTTGATATAAATTAGTTAAAAGATGGAAGGATATTCATTTAGTTAGTTTGCATAACCTTAATGATAGATATTTATTATTAATATATAATATTCCATTCAGTATGTAAGCAATATTTTACTATTTCGCTATGAGAAATGTATCCCCTAATTGTATTTAATCTGAAATACAAAACCTTTTCACCATTTAGAAAGTAACTTACAACCTTATTACTATATTTCACATATTAATATATTAACTTAGCATATTTTACAATACATAGACTTTAAATGTTCAATTATTATTGCGATAAAATCTTTTTTATAATTATAAACATTGCATTCTTAGTTTAAATTATAACTGAAAATATATTTGTTTATTATTATACTAGCTGAATTTACCGAGACTCACAAGAAAAATAATGGTTTAGTTTGTGGCTCTACATTAATTCCTAACTATTAAAAACACCATGATACAGCCAGGATTCGAACCTGAAACACCACATTTTAGAGTACTAGTCAATCGGTCATTAGGGCACTCCAGAACAAGAATGATACAATAAGGATAAAATTGACAAAATTTAATACATATAAAATTCAGAAATGGATTTGTTTTTAATTGAAGTAAAAAAAAACCCTTTCAAGATCAAATCAAAATATATCAGTTATAAATTTACAGCAATCGCTTACAGAAAAAATATATTTTAAGTTTCTTTATACTCAAAGTACGAACTCTTAACGCTTTTCATAACTAATGAAGAACTTAGGGTTTATTGGAATTGCTTTCCTCAAAGCTTTAAGCCGCCATTTTAAAATCTTTATAATGGTTGTAATAGAAAATTAAAAGAAAAAACCCCAATAGCTTCCAGAGCATTAGGTTCTATGAAAATAACTCATAAAAGAACATATAAGCCCTGTAATAAAGACGGGGAATTAGGAGCAGAAATCAGACGGAATTTTCAAGTTTTAAAATAGTCTATGAGTAAGTGCCAAACACATATGAGTGATTGCCAAATTTCGAAGCCATATATTGAAAACTGTAAATTTGTATGAAGGAAAAAGAAATTTTAAAATTTTTATATTAGATTGAACAAATTATTAGATAAAGATACATTTTATTTATATAGGAGAAATTGTAGTCTCTCCTTTTTAATCTCATGAAAATGTTTTTAATAAGAAAATAATGTCATTTTAAACTTCCAGTTAGAACATTTGACAGGTGGTTTACATATTATACTTCATAAATTTGTGCTTCCTTGTTATTTACCCAGTGCTAATGTATGCAGCTACTACTAAGATAATTTTTGCAATTTAATTGCATAAAAAAAGCTTAGTTTTCCATATATATATATGTATACCATAACACAAAAACTAAGGAAGAATTAGACAGTAATGACAGTAACTAAACAGACCATTAATGGAGTAAAAATACCATCATTTTGTACAACAAAAACAAGCGACAACGATTGTATTCTCAGTTTCGTCACAACAGTATTCGCAGTTAGCAAATTGCATAGCAAAACCCTCATAAAATTCACAATGCAAGAAATTCTGACTTTGCCTTTCATGCCAATCCCCACAAATAAAGAAAGAAATTGTTAAAGATATATATAAGGTTCGAACTCTTTGCAGCCTAATTTATCAAATAGGCATGACGACCATAGAACCGTTACCAGCCTGCAAACTGTTGTTTGTGCACAGCTGGCGTGTCGAGGAGCTTAGGTCCAAATCTACTAGAGTGTAATGCATTTATAGCATAAATGAGAAGATTCGATGGAAATTGTGGGATCTAGCATTAATAATCAGGCTGGCTGGTAGTGAATCTTTCGGGGTTTTTTTCCAATAAGAGAAGCAATTGGGAGACATTTGAATCTTCAGGCAACCACTTCCCCAGAAAGGCAATACTCTCTCCTCATCGTTCATTGTTTGATTGTTCGGAACATACATATGTCACAAACAAAGATTTTCTCATTCCATATTAAGCACATAAAAATATATATATTTTTTTAATTCCTATTATTAGTTCACACCCTCCCTATATATCTTGTTCAAATTTTCAATCTTGTTCAAATTTTCACTAAAATACTTTTTATTCATCCACTCAAGTTCAAATGCATTTTTTTTAACTTGTAGTGGATGACACTTGATGCTAATACAGTTTCTTCAAATATTTATTTATTCATTAAATTTAATTAATTAATTAAAAATTTTTATATTTAAGTTGCATGTATCTAATAATAGATCGCGCTAAATGTCAGAGGAAAATTTCAGCTTTATTTGTAAAGGACTATTTTGCAATATAGTGACTTTAATTTTTTTTTTTTTTTTATGTTACTTGTTTTTGTTTAGTTATCACAAATTGTTAATGAATTTTTTTTTCCGCAAAATTTAGTGTGCGTTATTGTTACGTTATATATATTTTTACCATACAAAATAATCCACAATCAGAACATTTTATTCAGTATTTAATTTAAATTTAGATACATATTTTTTTTTCTAAACACAAAAAAAATTAGATTCTACTTAAAAAGATTAATGGTCTACTTTGCATATCTTATAAAAAAAGAACTAAACGTGTACTTAAATTGTAACTTTTCTCTTGATTCTTTAATTAGTTTCCCTGCATCTTATCTCGCGTAGTTTCTTATTAATTATATAATTTCGTTTCCAAAATGTCAACTCGCATAAATAAATGAAAGATTATACCTTTTTTTTATAAAATGCTGTTTAAAAAGAAATTTTCATGTAGTTGAATTATTTAAAAAAAATATAATCTTATAGTTACTTTTTTTCTTATAATTAATTAAAAGATTATAGTTGGATTAAACTGCATCAAGCAATTAAAACTCCGTCAGTGTCAAGTTTAAATGCTCAAGTTGTAAAGAGACTGCATATATTGTACTTTTCGATTCTTTATTTTAGTGTCTTAAAACAATTTTTTAATATCCAAATATGGTACAGTTCTATGTCAAGTATTCTGTTCTAGGTATATTTTTATTCTTTTTATATATAATATCCAGATTAAAATACTTAATTTGTTTTAATTTTAAAAGTTTCTCAATTAAGAAAATATATATTTTATTAGCAAACAAATATATATTTTTTTTTAAATTTACTTGAATAACTTTTGATTTGTATTTTGTTAAATTTATAATGTGAAATTTACATATAAATTTTGAAACATAATTAAAAATTCATTATATTAATTTTTAATGTTTCACTAACTTACTTCTATGGAACGGCATGAAAAAAACAAATTTTAATTTTTTTTAACAAAAATCTATAGAGAATATTTATTTGTTGGTATGTAAATAAGATGTGAATGCAACACGATGAATTTAAATGGTTTTTCATTCCATAAGTTCTTAATTTAGTAGAAAAAGGAAACATTTATTTTTGCTGTATGGATTAGCAATTTAAGATTGAATTCAAATTTCTATTCTTAAAATTAAATCTTTGTTTTTTAAATAAATTAACAATAAATTTGTTTATTAATGTCTTCAAATTTCCTTTTTATTTCATAGTAAATATTTTCATTAAATTAAATTATAACTGAAATATTTTAATTACAACACATTAATTCCTGTTTTAAATGCAACAGAATTACTTTAAACAATAAAAATTGTCAAATTTTACAAAATAATAACATTAATTTTGATAAAGGACACTGCGATTTGAAGTCTTTGCCCAGAGAATAACAGGATATATATATAAAGAGAGGATTTAGTATTATCTAGGTTTGATTTTAGAAGGAAATAATAATTATTTTAATTTTCCGCAAAATAAATCCATAATTTCATAAACGACTGTGCATAATCAATTATAATTGTACCAGTTGTATTCATTTACGATCACTTATCAGTTTTCGCTTAAAATAAATAACAACATTAATCGTAGTGATAGTTTTTTTTCCCATTTCAGTTTGGAACATACTCTACTATATATCATGCATATAATAATATATAATGTATATGTAATATGTTTTATTATTATTTAAATTGTATAGAAAAAACAGTAATATATAAAATGCTTTAAATATAATTGATTTAATATTCCAAATTTAAAAATATTATTTTGAAAAGGGTCCAGGGCTTTGTACTCGCAAAGGAGATAATTGGTATTTTTATAGGCAAATGAGGTCCATGGTTTTTCTTTTACTGGTTAAAGTTATCCATAGTCTTTCTTTTACTAGCGAATGAAATCCAAGATTTTCATTTTGCTGGAAAAAGGGCCTGACATTATGTTCATGGCATTATTTTTACTGACAAGATACAAAAATGCAATTTATTAACAAAGGGGTTTATGATATGTGATCCAGGGTTCTTTTATATGTAATAGAGCTCCATGCCATTCATTTCCTTCGCATTAATTATCCATGGTTTTTCTTTCACTCGCATTATATATCCATGATATTCCTTTCCTTCTCATTAGGTATCTATGGTCTTTCTTTCACTCGTATTAGGCATCCATGGAATTCCTTTCTTTGACTCGCATTAGGCATCCATGGTATTTCTTTCCTTCTCATTAGGTATCCATGGTCTTTCTTTCACTCGTATTAGGCATCCATGGTATTCCTTTCCATTTCATTAGGTATCCATAGTCTTTCTTTCACTCGTATTAGGCATCCATGGTATTTCTTTCCGTCTCATTAGGTATCTATGGTCTTTCTTTCACAAGCATTAGGCATCCATGGTATTCCTTTCTTTCCCTCGCATTAGGCATCCATGGTCTTTCTTCCACGACCTTCATTTTCGTGGGAAAAGGGCTTTATTTCATGGCATTATGTCCATGGCATTATTTTCAGTCACAAGTAAGATTTATGACTTTCTTTTATTGGCAAAGGGGTCCAAGAGATTAATTTTATTTTTTAAGGGGTGCCTTGATTTCTTCTTGCAAAAAGAGGTTACGGAGCTAAAATTGTTAATAATACTTGATATAAATATAAATTTAACATTAGAATCGGCATTCCGCGTCTTTCTTTATCTCTGTACATTATTTGTAATTTTTTAGCTCTGTAAGAATGGCTCTAAATGATTTATCTCTCTGTCTCATTTGACTGATTC
The DNA here is from genome assembly GCA_021605075.1 of Caerostris darwini. Lineage (NCBI taxonomy): Eukaryota > Metazoa > Arthropoda > Arachnida > Araneae > Araneidae > Caerostris > Caerostris darwini. The sequence goes on from BPLQ01000319.1 coordinate 108,135, forward strand.
CGAGCCAGCCTTTTCCATACGGAGCTTAATCATTGTGAGAGGGAAAATTTCGTTGAGATGCGATAAGATGAATCCTATTGCTCACCCGAGTGCGATTTAACGAGATGATACAACTGAATCCATTAAAATAATGAGAGAGTGGGCAAACGACGATTGATAGTGACTCGTTTCTTCAGCTAATCTCCGTAGGATGATGATCGATAATCACGGAGGATTTGCTGTCACGAGAGTTTCCCTTATAATGCTTAGATTTCTGCCTACTTAACCGGCATCTTATTACGTTACTCAAATAATATTAGATGTTTAATAAATTGTATTACATAATATGATAAATTTAGTTAAACCTCTCACATATTGGCCTAAATATACGTGTTTATTTTTTAATTAAAATTACTTTATGTGAAAAAAAAAAAAAGATAAAAATGTTAGGAGAACTAATAGCTTCAGAATCTCTCAATAATAGTAATAAAAATTTCAAACATCAGTGTTGATAATGTTTAATTCAATCTCATGATTTCTGTTTCGTAAACGTTATAATATTATTTCATCCTTTAAGAGATTAATCAACAAAAGTGAATAAAATCGTTGCTATGTATTTGATGTACAGAAAATCTAACTAGCAATATTTTTTATGATTTTGAATGAATATTTCGCAAACTAAAACGTTGTTTCTAAATTATGGTCATTTATTGGTTTTACAGTATCAACTAAAATGTTAAATCGGTAAGATAACAGACATATTTTATCATATTAAATATCAATGAAAGTATGAAAAAAATTCTTCAAATACATTGAAATGAAAATAAATTAAGAAACGATCATTAAATCTTATAAATATTAGTTTTTATTCGTATACGTTTTTTTTTTAATTAATTAATTATAAAAAAATAATCTTCATTTTAAAGTATGGGTTTGGTGAAAACCAATCTGATGTAATACATTTAAATTTTTTTAAATGATAAATCATACCTGAATTATGTATTATTTAAAATATATTCCACGTTGTTATTTTACCACATTAGGAATATTATTTAGAATAATGACTGACTTTGCTGACAAATGCCGAAATAATGATTTCTAAATAAAAAAATTTTTTTTTTTATTTTCGTTGGTTATAAAATTAATTTTAAAGTTGATTACAGATTTCATTCGTGGACAAAGGTAGCTAAGGTAGCTAAATTATATATTTAGATTGATAATATCAGTCACAACAAAAATTATAGAAATATATTTAACGCTAAAATTTTAATTAGATTTTCTCTGATTTCTGAAGAAGTACAAGTATATAATTATCAATTATAAAGCAAATACTGAGTCGTTGATATTAATTTTTTGTAAATAATGAGTTTTTCAAATTAATTTTGGCTCATATATTTGCTTAAATTAAACATTCTTATAAATTTTAGTTTTAAAAAGGTTTTCTAAGCAACCATCCTAGGCCTATATATAAAACCTTTTTATTAAAAGTGGACGTTTTAGGCTGAGTTGAATGCAAAAACCATTCATACGCAGAATTCTCATTTTCTTTTAGTATAAACATTTCGAAAGTTTAGTGGAACTCTTGAATTTCTTTTGCAGAAACTCTTACAATTTTCATGGTCCAAAGGTTTGACTTTTTTAACATCTACAACGTCATCATGTACTCATACCTAGACATATAGAAAGTAGTTTGTCCTCCGTGACTAAAATATTATTTGAACATGTGTAAGAATGTTTTTTACAAAATGTTTTATTTTTTTCAAAAAACGCGAAAGGAGATATAAAAAGTGAAACATTCGTGTTTGCCTAAAAATTATATTTCATCTTTTTTTTTTAATATTATGTTTATTTCATGTTCTCATATAAAAAAAATTTGGCACCAATGAAAACAAGCTTTTTTTTTAAGGTATATCGAAAGGTTTGATTGTTATATTTCTAAAAGATGACTGTTAATTTTTAAATGGTTGAATAACTATTTTGTTTTAAGCACACCTATGGATTATACAAGTTTAATATATTATTAAACTTGTTTAATTAAAATAATCTGTTATAAATTATGTCGTCACCTGTTTGTAAGGCATGAATCTTTCCTATGATTTCAGACCTAAACGTTACAAATCAAGGTCAGCAAGAAATCAAAGTGTGGGAGATTTCCCTAATCTCACCATCAGACACAAAATAAAAATACGGCCCCAGTATATAAAGAATTTCTGTTGAATTGAGGCAATAACAGTTACTTGAGAGAAGAATTATAATCATTGCTGAGGTTGATTATCATTATTAGGTTAATAGATGATTACTATTGAAGATGAGGCCGATTGTTTGAGCATAATTCTAAAATTTATTCATTGAATGGATTCTGAGAACATTAAATATTTTAAAAAATTTTAACGTAGTGTAAATACAATTAATTACTATGTTATTAAATACTGCTATTATTTAGATTTTCGGAGAAGTTACATTTGTTATAATAAATAGTCGACACACTCCAAAATAACATTTTTCTTTCCTTTCTCAAATAATGCAGCTGTGTGCATTTAATACTGTTTGCAACAACACAGTTTAATTGTACGTTTAACGTTTTCAAAAAAAAATTAATTGGTCCAATTTTTATTTAACAATTAAGTTATTTTTATACTATAAATGTTTATCAAAATGATTTTCTGTTATTAAACTATTAAAAACATTACCCATTGTAAAAAATTTATATTTAATAATTTATTATTTTCACAGCAATTCGCAAATAAATAATTCAAATATCTTCAAATGATGAAGGATCAATGCTATTTAAAGATAATTAGGATAACGCAATATCATTTGATTATAGTAATTATCAACACGGTATACTCGTTCTATTTAATTATAACATGTGATTATTCAAATAAAAAAATCCAGCACAGACAAGACTTAAGAATTTAGGGTTTTGTGGCAATATTAAAAATATGTATGTAATTTGTAAAAATAATCCTCTAATTATAATTTGTTAATTTATTTTTATTTCTATTATTAATATAATTATCATGTGGGATAATGATAAAACACGAGGTTGTCAAATGATAGGTAAATAAAAGGATGACGAAAATTATTGCTTAATTTTGTAATTCCTGTACACGGTAGTGATTATTACTTAAATGAGAACACAGAATTTAACAAATATTTCTACTTAAATTAAAAGGAGATTTTTTTAAGTAAATTTAATGAAATCAAAAAAAAAATTAATTTATTACCAGTAGTTAAATATCAATAGCTATGTGAATGACATGGCTATTACGTAACTCAAATTTTCATTATCTACGAATTTTGAATTACCTTTAAAGAAATTTCACAATAGAAGACCTTCCCTAAAATCCCCCCTTAATGATTTCTTCAATCCATTACTAGGGGATATTTACTGTGCAAACTACTTTCTTCGATTTTTATCTTATAATATTCGAAAGTAAACATCATCAAAAAGGAATATTTTAATCTTCATCTCAGACTTTGAAAATATGAATAAAGTCCAATTTAATTTTTTTCCCGGTAAATATCATGGAAAATCTTGAATGGAAATTTTTTTTTAATTATTATAAAAAAAAAAGCTACTGAATGGAAAAAAGAAATAAAATTTGATTCTGATGATTTTTAGTTTGTTTCTCATATTCTCTGTCATTGGTAGATATTTTATTACAAAAGTTTTGAAGACTTTTTACTTATTTCTCATTTTTATTATTGCTTTTCCATCAAAGTATTGATTGCTTATTGCGCGCGCAGTCATGAAGATTATAAATGGAAAGTTAAGAAATATGATAAGATTGAAATTAGAAATTGCTTAAAAATTTCAACAAAAAAAAATATGTATTGAAGATTGAGAATTTGACATTTCTTAAATCTTCTTCTGTCTATATTGAAGAAGAATCTAATATGCATTAAAAAAATTATATATCTCTCTCAATATATATATAATATTATTCCAGTACAGTATATTAACGTATATACAAAACAGTATTATTACATTTTTTCAGGTCAAACTATATTCAAATTGTTTTAAACAAAACACTTACGACTACCAAATAATGATAGAACAGTTGATAAAAAATCACTGTTTTTAAAATATTTTAAAAATAACAATTTCAATAAATTTTATTTTCTAAGTTTTATATAATCATGTAAAAGTGATTATTTTAAATAATTTTCTTAACATTAATTTGTTTTTTATATGATAAAAAAAGTCGTTCAAAAATTAGCATACATTTCGTTGGAAATTAAATTTACAATTTTAGAAATTAAATATAAAAATTAATTTCAAAGTGAATTAAAAATGAGATTAATTATGAATATAAATTTGATGATATTTGCAATTATAAGCATAGTTATTGAAGAAAACTTGTTTTTACAAGTCAAAGGGAGTTTGTTTAAATTTTCTCATAATTATAATTCAGATTTTATACCCATTACTTGAATATTTACTTGTATATTAAATGATGGTTTGCATTTATCTTATTTGATAAATGATAGGTAAATAAAATGATGATGAAAATATTGCTTAATTTTGTAATTTCTGTACACTGCAGTGATTATTACTTAAATAAGAACACAAAATTCCACATGTGTTTCTGCTTAAATTATAAGGAAAATTGTAAGTAAACTTAATGAAACCAGAAAAAAATTAATTTATTATCAGTAGTTAAATATCAATAACTATGTAAAGGATATGGCTATTACATAACTCAAACTTTCATTATCTAAGACCTTTGAATTACCTTCGAAAAATTTCATAATAGTAGACCTTCCTTAAAATCCCCCTTTAATGATTTCTTCAATCCATTACTAGGGGATATTTACCGTGCAAACTACTTTCTTCGATTTTTATCTTATGATATTCGAAAGTAAACATCATCAAAAAGGAATATTTTAATCTCCATCCAATTCTCCAACCTCCGTCCAATTTCGGTTTTTTTTCCAGTAAATATCATGAAAAACCTTGAATGAATTTTTTTTTTAATTTTATAAAAAAAGATGCTACTGAATGGAAAAAAAGAAATAAAATTCGATACTGATGATTTTTAGTTTGTTTCTCATATTCTCTAGAGAGAATAAGGTAGGTAGGTAGATATTTTATTACAAAAGTTTTGAAGACTTTTTACTTATTTCTTACTTACTTTTTACTTATTTCTCATTTTTATTATTGTTTTTCAATCAAAGTTTGATTGCTTATTGCATGTGCAGTCATGAAGATTATAAATGGAAAGTTAAGAAATATGATAAGATTGAAACTCAAAATTGCTTAAAAATTTCAAGAAAAAAATATGTATTGCAAGATTGAGTATTTGATACTTCTTGAATCCTGGTTCCATTTATATCGAAGAAGAAACGATTTTGCATTAAAAAAGAATTAAAAATTTATATAAAGAGTTATTAAATTTGTTTAGGTCGAACTATATTCAAATCTTTTTAAACGAAACACTTACGATATTTATAGAACAGTTGAAACAGGTCACGGTTTTTAAAATATTTAAAGTTTTATATAATCATGTAAATGTGATAATTTTAACTAATTTTCTTAACGTTAAATTGTTTTTTATATGATAAATGAAGTCTATCAAAAATAAACGAATATTTCGTTGGAGATTAACCATAAATATAAATTTGAGGATATATACAATGCTTTACTTGTCAGTTATTTCATTAACAATACACCATCTAGAGCAATTAGCTGAAATTAATTCGTAACAGAAATAAGTTATTTTTTTAATTTAACCTAATAATTAAGATTGTAAATTGTGGATTATTTTTTAAAATAAAAGGAATATTAAAACCAGAATAAATCTAAAATAAAGCGGCAATTTTTAGATTTAAACAGGTTTTTTTGATGCCTATTGATAAAATACTACTTTTATAAAGATTTGACGTAATTTAGTGCTCATTTAAAGATATATGTATAAATCGAAATGAAAAATAACTACTTAAAGAAAATATATCACGCGAGTAATTTTACTCACACTTATTTATAACTTGAACCAATTCTAAACTTAAAAAGAAATAAATTATAATTTTGTAAAAGTGCTGGTCATCATTAAAACGTGCAAATGATTGCAATGGTTAAACGTACAAATGACTGAATTATATTTCATCATCTTATGCAAGATGGCGACATTATCCATAAATTACGAAGTAAAACATCATATTATTTTATTAATTTTTTAGACATTATGTCTTTAAAAATTTTCCTTTCCAGCCGCAAGTAAATCTTTTTTTTCCTACTATTTTATGGCTTAAGTCAGGAAAACAATTCTAAAAATTAAAATACTAAATTAAGTTTATGTCAGAGTTTCTCGTTGGCTTTAGGCCAAACTTATACCATGAATAATGATTTAATGAACTGCAAATTTTCCAAATGAATGCACTGATAGAATTCCATTTTTCACGCAAAGCAAGAAAGATTTTAATATTATGCATTAATTCTTATTCTATTTTTCCGGTCAATTACAAGAAATAAATTGTATTTTATTTATGCTACATTACCGGAATAATTTTGATGAAAAACATTGTTAAACAGGAAATTTGAACTATCTTAGAATATTTAATGCTTTTAATCAATTTAATAAAGGGCTTATAAATAAACACTAGTAATAATTAACAAATAATAATTTACCAAAGTAATGCATGCGAAATGAATAGTAAAATAAATAAACAATAACCAAACAAGTTAAATTATGATTTGTTTTATAAACCAAATTAGTGAAAACTAAAATTAGTGTTTTTACATTTAACGAGCATTAAATATTAATGATGATTATTAAATAATGAAAAACAAACAAAAGTAGCTGTCAAAAAACAAACTTCTGAACATAATGAATAATCTAGAAATATGTTAATAAGCATAAATTAATATGTATTTATTATGGCAATAAAATATTTAATCATTTTTTTATTCAATATGAAACAATAAATCTACATATTACTTTATTTCTATTATTTATTAACATAAAACAAATACATTGTTCAAAAATGCAGATCCGGAATAAATAAATTAATTATTCTTTCTAATACCTGCACATATTTCGCAATTTTTTTTTTTACCAAAATTTTTTATTAAATAACTTGGAATTAAAAAATAAAATTTCAATATTAAAATTTCATTATAAAAGAAACTTATTAAAATTTATCTACCATATCTATCATATATCTACTCAAAAATAATGTATATCGCTTTCATATATATATATATATATATATATATATATTTAAGGTAAAGATGATTGAACATGCTGAAATATTTAATCTAATAACTATGATGCATAATTTCCACATTATTACTATCAGTATACAGTTTGACAAATATATTTTGAAACATATATTATAATTGTTATCGTTATTTCAAGAAGTGATATGATTTAATTTATAGTGCTCCATTATAATAAAATCGACATTAATCTATGTGAAAAGGCAAAATTTAATTTTACCATTAGAAATTTTTACGAACAATCTTAGATGGGAATAAATGCCTATCTACTTAAAATCATCTACATTGTAGATGAATACCTGAAGAAATACATGGGAACGCTCGTGAATATTTGCTGGAAAATATCTATAATATAGATGGATATCTGCAGAAGTACATAAGAAAGCTTATGAATACTTGTATTACTTGTAAGTATACTGTTTATAAGTAGATAAATATCTACTTCTAAAACCCACTCTGTATTGAAACCAAAGTAATTAAGTTATACCAGATGGGATTGCGTTGGAAATGTTTGATATGTAGCATCACAGTCAAAGAATCGATGCGCACTCAGAATTGTGACCATTACTTTCTGGATGAAAGAGTGCAATCCATCCATTCCCTGCAGTGCGAAGGGCATTCTCCCCACGCTTTACTGGAACTGAGAGTGGGCAAACACTTGTACATTAAATTTGAAAACTGGATTATTCGCTTTAGCTGATTAGTAATGACGATGCTCTGTTGGTGGATCTTCCCAGAGAGCTTCTCTAAATAATTCTAGGGTTAAATTAACCCAAGTGTGGGCGATGTTAACGTATATAGGACCCCCCTTTGAATTTGTATATAAGAGATGAATATTTGGTTATAGTTAGAATTATAGTAACGAACAATTATTGTTACAGTTAATAAAGTAATTGGTATATAATTCATATTATGTTGTCTATTCGGAAAATATTGTCCTATATATAGAGAGAGATATTAAGATGATCCGTGTGTGACAGCATTTATGTTTTCGTAAATTTTCTATAGGATGACTATGGAGTATCGTTTCTGTGGACACTTTGATATATTTAATATTTTTTTTCATTTTATTATAGAAGAATAAATTGAAAGTTATTGTTATTTCAATTGTCATCATCAAAATCAAGTCTAATTTTTAAATTCGTGACAGGGGATGAATTTGTTGAATTAAAGGGACAATTAGAATCGAAATCACTTTATTAAGTTTACATTCTGTTTGAAATATTTCATTATAATTTCAATTTATTGCATATTAAACACACCACTCAAGCTAAAAATTATTTGCAACTTGTTTTTAAACACTAAGGTAGATTTTCTTAGAATCCGGATATTTCTTGCTAATTACGTTACTAACAATCGCTAATATTTAATTTATTCTGTGATTTTCCTGCCAATTACGTTACTAAAAATGGCTAATATTTTATTTACTCTTCGTTTTTTACTTCCCTTCATTTGCACTCTTCAATTAATGCCACTTCACGTTCAGTTACATCATTCATAAAATTTTAATGGTTCAATTATTGTTTTACTTTTATTTTAGGATTTGACTTTTTTAAATTATGCTCCATCATTTTGAACAAAAAAAAAATTAAAAAAACTTACGGTATTTTTAAGAAGTTAAAAATTTCACTCTGTTAATTGATGTACACCAAGCAGAACTTTTTTATTGACTACATCTGGATAAGGGGCCTGATGGGCGAGTGACTAGCACTCTGGCGCTCAGTGTCACAGGTTTCAGGTTCCAATGCCGGCGGTGCACGGATGTTTGTAGTGGTTCGGAATCCCAGTCTAATATGACTAGTCTAGTAGGCCCCAGTGTAATATGGCTGTAGAGCGTTGGCGTAGGGCTGACAACGCTTCCACGTAAAAAGAAAAACATCTTCTATCTAGAAATCTGCCAGTAGGCATACGGCCTTAGCCCACCATAGGGCTGTTGGGTCACTGCTGCTGCTGATAATGACATCTGGGTCAACTCGGGTAAGATTAAAGATGCGTGTATTAATTTTGCTTTTAAAGGGCCCAACATTTCCATTTGCGTTTCAAAGAGAGCACGGTCCTCAAAAAAAAAATTTCTCCAGCAGGTACCACAAACTTGGACATTGTCTTCTTTTATATATTTAAATGTGCTTATATATATATATATAAACTTATTTTTAAAAACTAAGAATACATGAGATATATATGTGTAATATAACTTCCATACAATATACGATGTAGCATATGGATTTGTATATATATATATATATATATATATATATATATATCCATAAGAAATTTACAATAACACATTTTTAAGAGAGTAGTTTATCTAAAAAAAGTTTTTTTTTTTTATTTAGTTGCGTGTTACACTTTTCGTATCATTATAATGCTATGTTATATAAAATAAGAAATGTACTTTAGAAAAGTAAAAGGAAGCCTAGGAACTACAATATCTTCTTCACAAGGAGTAAACTTCTATAATAGAAGAAAGTTCCATATTACAGTTCTCTATGGGGATTTTTTTTTCTATTCATATATTTCACTATTACTTTAGGAATTCTTCCCATACGTGCAACTTTCAAAATGGTTTTTTTTTTTTTTTTTTTTTCTAATTTTCACAAAAATATTTTCAGCTCTTCTTATTTTCCTATCCTCTTCTGATACCCAGATGAGTCTTCTTTTGAAAAATGCTCTCCTCTAAACATCAAGAAAGAATTCGACGGTGAAAATTTGAAAAATAAAGCAAACTAGGTGATTTTATTTTTCCGTTTCTGACTGAAATACAAGGAATTTCAGGTTAGAAAAGCGTAGGGAAAAAAGAACAATGGTAATTATTTTCAGCCAATAAAAAACAACTTCCGTAATTCAATAACAGAATCAAACGTGATTCGATACTTTCAGCTGCCGCCGATTTTCGATTTTTATTTATTCTTTCGATAATATAATTTTCAAGTTTCGTCTTTCATCTTGAACAAAGAATTATTGGGTATATATAATTCCGTATATATATATATATATGTTTTCTGAAAATTATGTATATCTATATTTATATTGTGTATCCAAATGATAGAAAGCAAAAATTATATATTTGGAATTTAATGGCAGTTTATATCAAATGAATCGAATAATTTTTTTTATAATATTGGAAATAAAATTTTAATGAAAAACTATATTTTAGTATATTGTGTGAATATTAAAACTCCTTTGAAGAGAAATAAGTCGTTTTATTTCTATGAGAGAAATGAATCAATAAGTATCTCAAGGCAATTAAATCAGTCATAGTATCACTTAAAAATGCCAAACGGATTAACCGTCCGAACATCGTTGAAGCTATAACCATTAAAAATATGATTAGAAACCTTCCTTCAAGGTAAATGCTGAACCATTATAAACTGTAGTCCTACAGACGCGTGCTTTTTTTTTTGTAAAGTGAATTAGCGTAGTACCTTGTCTACTTTTCTCCTGACCGTAACCTTGCATTATTATATTTTCCAAAGCTTTTGTTTTATCCCTCTTTATAAATCGTAAACAATCGTTTCAGTCCACAAAGATGCTATAAGTAGCGATGATCAAGTATAATATATATATATATATATATATATATGTATAAAGAACATATCAACAAAAAAACCACAGAGAATTTATGAGAAATCAATTAGTTTATAGTACTTTGAGGATTTTTGTATGCGTATTCTCAGAATATTATAAATCATGTTATTTCTGATTGCTAGATTGTTGGATCCAAGTCAAAAACTTATGCAGAGAAGTATTCCAATAACATGTATTAGGCATAATAACTTTCCTTTTAGAATCGAATTGCTCGATTGAAGAAATATAAATTGGCAATGTAACTTGCTTAATATAGCAAATATCGAATCAAGTGACTGTTAATAGTAATAATGCTATTAAGCGAGTGGTTGGTTGATAGATTACATATAATAATTTTTATACTTGTAGTATCTGAGTGGAATGACATATTGCTAGCTGAAGGGATTTCAGTTAATTTTCACCATGTGAAAGTGGAGTGTTGGTGTAGAGATTGATGGAGTGATTTACTATTTCTTGGAATAAATGTAAGGGAAAATTCCGTTGTGGAGAATTTATTGAAATTGTAAACTACGGATATTTTTAAAAAAAATAATAATGAGCTGGGAGATTGCAGATTAAAAAGTTATGCAATATAAATGTTTTTGGGATACCATTTTTTGAAGTTGTTTTCTTTGTAGTTCTTTGTTGCAATGAATTAATTCTGAGTAGTTGATTGATGGTGATATTTCGAAGTACATTGATGCTGATATTGAAGTACCAGAGTGTAAGTCTATAAGGAGTGTTGTGGATTTTTTTTTCTTTTGTTATAGATATTTTGTATTAATTTGTGGAGTGTTATAAATAAATTATAATATTAATATTAAGAAAATCAATTAAGTGGTTATACACATATGCCTTTTTTAAATAATGCCTATTGGATAAATGTCATAACAGACTTTTTGAAAATTTGGATTATTGAAAATAATTAAATTCATCAACTTGCCTAAAAGCATGTTTGAGAATTAGACAATCCTTTTTTTGGAACACAGTGTAGATAAAGATTTATGAATATTAAGCATTGCTAAATATTAAGTTCCTAGCGAAATTACTTGAGTTTGGATGTAAAGATGAACATTGTCGTAGATTTAATTTTTGAAAATACAGATTTTACAGTGTTTTATATAACCGATTTTTGCAATGTTTTATATAGTAATCGAAGTTTGCTTTTACAATATTTTGATAGTGAGGTTAATGTAACTTGAAGACTTTTAAGATTAATGCTGGCAAACACTTATCAAAGGCATCTAAAAAAGAGATATTCTTTGAAAAGCCATTAAAATTTTTAAAGCAGGTTTATAGTTATTAATGATTATTATGCACAAAGCTGTCAAAATGACATTAGAAATGGCATTGATTAAAATTATTTTGTCTGGCTTTGTCCGTTTCTCTATATACATATAAAGGCACAACTATGTGTCAAAATATAATAATAAAAGATACAAAGAAAAATTAAGTAAATCATACTATAGTGATATCATTTGTTCATATAATACATAAATTAAGAATTTTGAATTTTAAAACTATAATTGAAATTTTCGCTCGTGAATAGTGAATTTTATTTTGATTGTTCGATTTTAAAATTAAGATTCGAATGTAAATCTTATGAGAAGTATTGAATTAAAAAATATAATTTAAAAATATTTTTGCTATAATAAAAATGAACGTCAATTTTATAATAATGAATGTTTAATCACATGATAAAAAACATCAACAGCTGATATATGATCACAGCATGATAAAAAACAATTAAAACATGTATATGCTTGAGGAATATTTTTAGTTGTTATATATGGTAATTTAAAGAAATTAAGTCGGCCTGCCCGAAGGCGCATCGACGCTGATGATCAGTGCCGCAAGAGCAACCCCGATCCAGAGGTCTGAGGAACCCGGCCGGTGCACTAGCACCATGCCAGCCATTTAAAAATGATACTAACCCCTCCGCAGGGTCATGACCTATCCCCATTTATTAAAAATAAACTTCACATTCTTGGTTACAATAGTTACTTGGTTACAATTAAAAGACACACGAGTAAAACAAATATGCACAACAAAATAAAACACATCGAAAAAATATACAAATGTCACTTGCTAGTACGATACAATTACAGTTGAGCATATACACTAGTAAATCACTTATATACAACAGAAGAATAAAAAGAATAGATTAATATACAAATAGTTCACTTTGTGCACTCATGAAATGCGCGATTGATGTTATTTACATCTGAGTTGAAGGTCCCTTGGTAATGAGCGTTTTAGTCCCTGATGGGCTGGAGTGAGGCTTGTAACTTAGAGTTCATTATTTCCCTCAGTCCAGCCCTGGAGATCTTGTTGAAGAGAATGAGTTCAATTTTCACAGAATGATAGTTCTTGGGGAAACTTTTCTTTCTTATGTCATCCCACTGGGGACAGTCATATATTATATGATTCCTGTCCTCCAGTATGTGAACACAGGAACACGCTGCACTTTTACCGAAGAACCTTTCCTGATACACACCGATACAACCGTGACCAGTCAACAGTTGGTTGGTGAAGAAGTCACCTTGTATTCGAGAGGTCTTTACTTCAGGGAAAAATGTAAAGACCTCTCTGCCCTTATTGGAATTGGACCAACGGTCCTGCCATTGAGCCACAATCTCCTTCTTGATCATCTTCTTAATGTAGGTGATGTCATAACCAGAAGTATGGTCAATGCTATTTTTCATTGTGGCTACTTTGGCATATTCATCTGCCTTCTCATTTCCATCAAAGCCTTCATGGGCTTTAATCCAGTACAGATGAATGATGCCATTGTAGTTGGAGATTTTATCTTTAATTTGTAAGATATGAACATCTATGTTATTTGGGTTGCTGATTGCCTGCAACACTGATCTTGAGTCAGAGATGATGCTAGAGAGCTGCAGATTGTTATTAATAGCGAAGTCGATGGCTGCTTCAATGGCCATACGTTCGGCTGAGTAGACCGATTCGTGGTCGCTCAACCTTAAACCATGGCTGTAGATTTCCAGTCCTTTATCATACACCACAAAGGCGCCTCCCACTCTATTATTCATCTTTGACCCATCAGTATAGATCAGTGTGCCAGCAGTATTATTCTTACTATTGAAATAATTCCAGCTGAAAGCAGCTTTTTTCCAGGGTGGAATTATGGGCTCCTTATAACAGAAGGATTGTGGCTGAATGACGGTGTTCTGAATTGAGAAGGGCGCTCTTCCTGTCTTGAGTTTGAAGATATTCGCCAAAAACTTTAACTTGACATCTAGTGGGGAAGTATCTGCCAGAACTTGCAGTGCCTCCGTGGAAACCATCTTGTAACATTTTGTGACATTTATCAGACCAGACCTTTGCAATTGGAGAATCTTTAAGTTTTGCTTGACCTTGTCCTGGTACCAGATTTCATGACGATATGAGATAATCTTTTCAGTAACTGCATTATAAATCTATTTTTTAACCCCAGGATTCAGCCCCCAGGTTACTCTGGAGATCCTGTAGAGTTTTGTGTTGCAGGCTATTGACTTTGTCTTGGATGTTGGTGAGATGAAAGTTCCAGTTTAGCTTGATATCGATGAAGACACCTAAGTATTTAAGGTGCTTTGTAAATTTAATTCTATTGTCCGCTATTTTTATGGAGGGGATATGGGAAAATCTTTTTGAAGAAAGCATAGTAAAAAAGCTTTTAGTGTGATTTATGGTCATGTTGTTTTCTCTGGTCCAGGTGTCCATGATGTTCAGTGCCGGTCTACTATTGACGGTGAAGCAATAGGATGCAGGAGCGTTTAGCATTATAAGTATATCATCTGCAAAGGCCTGTACTTTGGTATTGGGGCCAAAGTCGGTTTCCAGGAGGTCATTGATGAATATATTCCAGAGTATGGGTCCTAGGCTGGAACCCTGTGGTATCCCCTTATTGTAGTCTTTGGTTTATCCGTCCAGGTGAGCTCTCCTATCATGCAAGAAGTTTGCTATGACTCTTTTAAGATAACTAGGAATGGAAAGTCTATTGAGTTTGTTGAGGAGCACGTTCCAATCAACCGAGTTGAAAGCATTTGACATGTCAATGGAAATTAGACATGTCAACTGGCTATCCTCCTTGGCTGATTGGTGAAAGTTCAGAATATTGTTAAGGGCAGTTAAAGTTGATCTGTTCCTCCTAAAGCCATATTGGTGATCACTGAGTATGTCTGCTTTTTCTAGATGATAGGAGAGTCAGTCGGATATGAGTTTATCCAGTATCTTCCCCCAACATGGTAAAATGCATATTGGGCGGAAGTGTGAAGGGTGGTCCAAGTTCTTGCCCTCCTTGCCGATGAGGACAACACGAGCTATCTTCCATAGCACCGGGAAGATGCCCCTACCAACAAGGATGTTAAACAGTTCAACAAACCACTTTTTATTTGCAAAGAAGATCTCTTTGATAAGTTCACCTGGGAGCCCATCAACTCCCACAGCTTTGTTCGGTTTTATGGACAGGATGATTGCTTCAATTTCTTGCATGGTAAATTGATTAAAGTCATCTTGGGAGTATATGCCTATGCTATTAGAGATGTTGTTGAACCAGGGAAAGTGATAGTTGAGAAGTTCTGAGTTAGATTCATCTATTGTCTTGGAGGGAATACCTTGTGCATTTATTATTGGCTTTCTAATAGGACATCTTTTCTTTTTGCTAGAGATGATTTTTAAATTGTTACCAAAGAGACTATTGTTGGTTATGGAGTTGATGAATTCCTTAAATTTACTTCTCTTGGTTATTAAAATTAATTTCTTATAAGATGCTTGGCAGTGCTTAAATTGGAGTTTCTTGATTTGCCTGAAGTTTGGGTCTTTTTCTTTTTGAAAAAGCCTCCTCAGGGCTCTTGTTTTGCTGCGTTTAATTTGCAATTCCCTGGTCCACGAGAAGGAGCTTTTCTTTTTACTGTTGCTATTTAATTGGTTGGCCGGTTTCTTTGAGGCTGCCTGAAATATTAGTTCCTGAATGGAATTCAGTTTGGTATTAAGTTCATTGGTGGTAAGATTGTCAAGGATCAAATTGCCTCCAATGATGTTGGCGATACGAACCTTGATTTTCAACCAGTCAATAGACCACAATAAAACTTTACTGGTATTTGGTGACATGGAGCCAGGAGGATCATAATGCACAAATAGCATATTATGGTCACTATTGGTAATTTCAGCACTAACTATCATGTTGATGTTATCATTGATATTTTTAGTGATCAGCAGGTCCACCCAGCTGTCACCTCTGCTTGATGAGTAAGTGGGAGGGGTGTTTGGACCATTTTCTATGTTTATGTCCATTTGGTGACAAAAGGACAGCAGCTTGCTACCCCTTTCATCAAGATCTCTCTGGCCCCAAATTCTTGATTTGGCATTGAAATCTCCCAAGATGATAAAGGGAAGGTTGGCATATTTAATGATAAAGTTCTTTAGGACATCCAGGTTATTGTCAATGTTATTACTTGGAGGGCAGTAGATGGAGGCTATAATCGTATTCTGGTGATGAAACTGAGACATGATGATTACCAATTCTTCATTAGCATAGATAAGTTGACTATTGTAATTAGCTTTGATCACAATTGCTGCCTTAGGTGAGTCCTGAGATTGAACTATGGAGTAGTTTATTGGGATGTTGATGATTCTATTGTCAAGATGGTATGGCTCGTTTAAAGATATGAAGTCAAAGCTGTGGGTTTTTATGGAGTTGTGGAGCTGCGCCATAACTGCTTTGGCATTCCCCAGGTTTATATGACCTCCTATGATAGTACCGCAATGGACGTTATAGTCCATAATTGGTTTTGTTTGTGAGGAACGTCGGTTCTCTTGCGTATGATGGGCAAAGTCTACTGGTGTTATATATGGCAACGACAATTTTACTTTCAAAGTAAATATAATAAATCATAATTTGTATTCATAATTTAAAATAAAATCAATTTTAAAGATCATTTCAACAATATAAAGATATATTAAATATTAAAAAATTTAAATAAATCCTTGATTTTTTTTTTTTAAATCAGTTTGATTATCTTTGACACATCCTTACAATTATTCATGGGAAGATGTGTATCAAACTCCTTTTTGACATATATGTTCCTTATTTTGAATGATGTGCGTTTTATACCAGTAATGTAGGCAATTTTTATATCACATGAAAAAATATTAAAAAATATATATATATTCCATTGCAGTAAACTGTAGGTGATTTTTTTTAGAAAGATATTCTTTTTTTGTTCTTTTAGAAAATGGCAAAGTCTAAGAATTTGTAGTGTTTAGGTTGGAAATATAGAATAAGAATACTTTATTTCTTTTATTAGAAAAAAAATTCCGAATTAATAGGTTCCAAAATAAAAGATTATAGTTAAGGCATCATCCTTTATTTTACTGTTATCATCTTGAAATTAAATTTTTTATTATTCATAAAAAAAAAATGATAAAAACCGATTTACATACTTTTTTAAAAACAAAAGTAAATAATAAACAAAAATAAATGAAATAAAAAAAATTTGAATTAATTTTTAAAGTAGTGAGTAACACAATTATTTTATTTCATCTTGTTTTCGTAATACTTTCATTATATAATATATAAATTGAATTTACATAAATTGAATACGCATATTTTATATAATTTCTTTAATTTTTTTTAATGCTAAAGTAAATAAAATATATAAAAATAGATCATAAAATATATCCAAAGAGTAAAATATGAAATTATAAATTAAATAATAATTTATAGGAGGAAAAAAATTAAAAAAATCAAATAATTTAAAAAGAAAATATACTGCTATAAGTGTTGTTATTGTAATATAAATATACTATTATAAATTTAGAACATCAATTTTATAAAAATGCTTTTTTAATCATAAATATTAAATAGAAAATATAAATTAATTACAGAAAATAAAAAAATAATAACACAAAATAATTTACACATTTTATTGCTAATTGATAGCATTAAAAAATTGTTTAAAATCTATAGTTTCGAGTGCTAAACAAATCCAAAGATTCAAAAAGAAATTCAGCTTTTATTTATTTATTTTTTTTGTATAAGAATTTCAAACGGAATGTGCATTACCACTAATTAATAATATCAAATTAAAGATTTCGAATTTTTTAATAAATTGACTGAATTTTAATTGTTAATATGCATTATATAATTAGAAATTGTTACATCAGCTAAAATGAACGACAAAATTCCAAAAATTCATTGGAAATGGAATTTTTATGATTTGGACGATTGCATGCAATGTATTATTCGAAAATATTTTTCATGTGAATCGAATTATTAAAAATTAGTTAATCCAGAATTAGTTTAAATAATTTCATGTAGATCATAATTTAATCTAAGTAGTAATTATAAAAATTAAAAAATTCATTTATTAAAATTGATGTAAGAATAATTTACCAGAAAACTTGATTTAACCTCATTTAAATAATAAATTCATTATATTCCTTTGAATTTTTTATTAACAGTGGCACGTTAGCTATTTGAATAATTTAGCATTTGAATTAATAATTAAAATTCAATTAATATTTTATCAGAAGTGAATATTGGTTAATTAAATTTTAAAAAATTCAATAATTATTGAAAATATGTTAATTATTTTAATTAATTTAACCATAATTGAATGTAATATAATGAATTTTTAAATAATTCGGTTTTGTAAAAAAAAAATGTTTTAATTTTATTTAGCTTAAAAATTTCATATTTTTAAATTAATCATATATTTTTAGACATGTCATTTTAAGCAACACACATTAAAATTATTAATGCTTCACAATAATTATGTCTTGAATATTACGATATTATGTCTTATAAAGAATAAATTCCACTTTTTAAGTGAATATTGCGAGTAGGACTTATAGGCTATTTGAATAATTTAACAGTTGAATTAATAATTAAAATTCAATTAATATTTTTTCATAAACGAATATTAATTAATTTAATGTAGAAAATATACAATAACTATTGAAAATATGTTAGTTTCTAATTTAACCATAATTAAATGTAATATAATTAATTTTTAAATAATTCGTTTTTCTAAAAAAAATTACTTTTATTTATGACAAAAATTTTATATATTTTTTTAAAAATTCATATATTTTGAGACCTGTCATATTAAACAATGAACATTAAAATTATCAAAGTTTCATAATAATTATATCTTGAATATTTTTATTACTATATTAAGTCTTACAAAGATTGAATTCCACTTTTCATGTGTATATTATAAGTACGTCTTATAATTTTTTTTAATAATAGAGATGGTAATGTAATTTATTCTTTAAAATTTAAAGAACGTAAGACTCATCTTTTTATCTACAGAATACAATAGCATCAGTATTGAAATTTCATTAAATCGAAACCAAACATATACACATAACACTTTGATAATATAACACTTTGAATTGTTTATTTATAACTAATGTGCATAAATAAAGATTTCAAAAAGTTTTTATAGCAAAAATACGTTATAAATATGTTATAGTTTAGATGTGTTACATTAGGATCTATGTTTATTAAATAACTCATAGAATGTATTTATAAATCTAAACATATTAAATAGAATAACTTTAGAAAGGGTTTTAAATAAAAATATACATTACTTAAAAATGCTACATGAGATCCATACATTACATGGATTCTTAATTTTTTTGCCTTAATATTCTTTGTGAATTGAAGAAAGTGTCTCTATGAGTTGCCATTCAAATTGAATTACTCATCTATATAATGATTAAAGATTTTCTAAAATATCTATGTAATACAGTATTCCTTCAATAATTGTTCAGAATTAATGATAATTAATAATTGCTTTCTTTTTTTATGAATTATAGAATTAATAATTATATAAATTAGTACACAATATCTTTGAAAAATCACTCTCAATGTATATTATTTTCTTAATAATATGTAGAGAAAATTAGAGATCCCTGAAATTGGGAAATAGGAATAATTGTGATCATGCTATCATTCTTATAAATAATTCTAAATTCTGTATAAGAATGATAGCATGTTATGTAAGAATTATTTATTTATGTTTAAGTTACATAAGGACGAACATCAAATTTAATTATAAAATAAAAATGAGAGGCGTTATTACACCAGAGAGTTAATGCCTAATTAATAAAAAAAATTAATAAAATTTAAATTAAAAATTAATTAAAAAATAGTGACTTAAATTAAAATTTAAATGAATTATATTATATTACTTTGTTTACACTTTTAATGTCTAATTAATAAAGAAAACAATATATAGAGGGCGCAGCTGCTGCGGTGCAGTAGGTGTTGCCAGATATATAAAAGGAGCTTTTATAGATTTTTATATATTTTAGATTTAAGTTCCTAATATTGATTTAAGTAATATTTGTTTGTTTCATATAACTTAAACTTTCTTGACATAACTTTTATTTTGGAACTTTATTCTTGTTATACATACGGTATCTATTAGCATCTACAAATATTGCACTTGTTACAAAGATTTAGTTATTTTCATTAGTACCATATTTTTTTTAATTTGAAATGGAATAATTTCCCGAAAAATAATTTTAGGCTCTCTAGAATTTATAAGAGAACAATTAATTTCTGCTTAAAATATGAAGCAGTGTCCGATAAAGTCTTTCGAAATTGCAAAGTATACAACATAAAAATTTCAACAACGCCGTTTTCTTTCTCCAAAAACACTATTTTTGGCTAGTCCATGTAAAAAATCGTGAAATTCTCCTTATCTGAAAAGTTATAATCTCGAGCTACCTGACAGTGAATTTCGGCTTTGTATTTTAAGTTTCCTTTTTCCAGGAGTTTTGCCACCGAACGTTTTTCCAAAATGTATATTTTGTCGCAGTTCTTTTTTTCCGAGCATCGCATAACGATTCTAAACCTTCACGTGGGATGAGATTTCACCCTTTAAACGGAAATTGAATTTTGAAGCAAGTATGTATCGTGTATTTCATTTAAAGCTTAAAAGCATATTTATATGTACAGATCCAGTATAAGCGCTATTTTTAAGCTAATGTAAAAAACCACCTAAAATCATATCTTATGGTAACGTTTAATGTTATTTGGTAACACTTTGAAACATCCTTAAAATTAATCTAAAAAAAGACCTAAAATCATATCTTAAGTAAACATTTATTGTTAAGTTGGTAACACTTTGAAGCATCCTTAAAACTAATGTAGAAAAAGACAAATCATATCTTAAGGCAACGTTTATTGTTAATTTGGTAACACTTTGTAGGATTCTTAATACTAATGCAAAAAGGACATAAAATTGTATCTCAAGGAAATGTTTATTGTTAATTTGGTACGAGTAACATTTTGAAGCATCCTTAAAACTAATGTAAAAAAAGACCTAAAATCGTATCTCAAGGAAATGTTTATTGTGAATTTGGTAACACTTTGAAGTTTAACAACATTTTTGTTCCTTATTTTAAAATTAAAAAAAAAATGTCATTTTCAGAAGTTAAAGAAAATTTAAAACTCAGATATATTTACTAATTTGTTTTTAATAACTAAAAATATTTTCATATTTATTTATCCAAAACCTGGATTTCCAACGGCTTGATAAGCAAATTATCCCAGCTCCTTATACTACTTCCAAAATTAATGTGATATTTATCACTAAAAATTATCTTCCTTTAATGTACTATTTATGTTTCCGTTTTTAAATTCCACTCTTCGTGATTAAAAAAATTGTATTTCATTTTGAAATGGTTACTTTTCATTACATAATGAAAAATACAGAAACAATTGTACAAAATTTTTTTATTTTTATCTATTTACACTCTTTTATGAATTTTCAATTTCATAACGATAGCTAGAGAAATTATATTTCCATAAAAATATTTCTGACACAAATTTTTTTGAAATAATAGATATATGTAATCATAATTACTATTAAAGGATAAAAACATAGTTTATATAGTGTTTACGTAAAAAAAATCAGATAACAAAAGATATTTTAATTTTCTTTTTTGTTCTCATGATTTAATTGCAGCCATCTGCATAAATTAATTTATACTGTCTGTTGAATTTTAAGTAGTTTCTGTGTTCTGCACATAAATCTTAAACTTTTTTCACTCTCTACTGGTATTTTTCTAACATTTTGTTTGCAATGAAAATTATGAATTTATAAAAAAAAAAACCAATTAATTTTAAAAAGCATTTACCATTGTCTTAACTTAATTAAATCTTTCAAAGAAAGGTTTAAAACTTTTTGATGATTTCTGTTTTGATGTTTTAAAGTTAAAGCATCCTAATTTATAATGTGAATATTTTTAAAGATTAATGAATATTCGCTTGTTTGCATGTTTGAAACCTTTGATATAAACAAAACTATTTTCGATAAATAAATCTTAACGCCTTACAAATTGCTTAGAGAAAACTGAAGTTTAAGTTAAATTATAAAAAAAAAAATAACGAAGTGGGATACATCTTAGCAATTTTATTAACGTATATAATTATTATGGTAAAGGAACATAGTCCTGCATTTCTTCCGAAACAATTACTATTTAGGGATTACTATTTACGTTCATATATTCTAATAGAAGATGAGATTTCTTTTATAAAAATAAACATTTTTAATTTCCACAAACATGAATTTTAGATGAAAAAAATACTTTGGAAAATATTATTATAACTTTAAGGATCTTTTAGCAAACTTTTATATTCAGCAGATGATAATTAAATAATATTTTCAATTCGAGCAAAATATATTATATTGAATATAAATTAAACAAGAAATACAAAAGATAGAGCCATCAGCTTATTATTTACAATTAAATAATTATAATTATTTCATAATTATTTTTTAACAATTGAAATGATTAGTACTATTTGGCAAAAAAAAAAAAAAAGAAAATCCAATTTAAAATAAATCACATTTTTTTTTTACAAAAGGCCACAAAAGACAATCAAAAATTTATAAATTCTTTGGCACATAGCCAGACAGACAAATCTCCTGTCTTTGATAGACGATATGAATTTCTATTAATTAATAAAATTTAGTACATTTGTTTTAATGCTTAAAATTTAAGGAATGATCAGTTTAAAAGTTAAGACTCAAATTCATCTCCATATGTAGCAATATTAAGATAAAAAAAGAATATGCTAAGAGATTCAGTACGTATGTTCTAAAAGAAGTTCATCAGATGGCCAAATGTGTTAAATATAAAAGTATTAAGAATATATTGAATTTAAAAGAGAAATAGTACACATTACAATTTAAAATTATATATATTTCTTAAAATTCAGTAAAAAAGAAAATCAAATTCTTTGAAACTTTTCTAAAATGAAATGGAGCC
The DNA here is from genome assembly GCA_021605075.1 of Caerostris darwini. NCBI lineage: Eukaryota > Metazoa > Arthropoda > Arachnida > Araneae > Araneidae > Caerostris > Caerostris darwini. Next base: position 131,194 of record BPLQ01000319.1, read on the forward strand.
GAAATTCTTTGTTACAGTATTCGAAATCAGTCTGCTAAGCGTGTTATATATGGCAGTCAATTTTTCTTTCTTATTAATTGAAGAAAAGGAAAACCAAAACGACTTCCTTTTTATGACAATTTAAAAGAAATCCAATTACTTTTCCTAAAAGGCCACGAAAGATTTAGAAAACGAGAATGGAAATGAACCAAAGAAATCCACCGAAACAGGATTTAAAAATCTACTTTAAACTCCGGATGAATTTAATAGGGGATATTTTTGAGTTCATTTCAGCAGTATTTTAACAGTGCGTTAGGAATAGCAGGAATTTTAGCGCCAGTCGATTCAACTGTCAACAACAACCAATCAATAGCTAAAGTTGATATTAGCAATTGATTTTAACATCGGTTAAAAAATTAGCGTTCCATCCAGAGTTTCTTTAAATTTAATTGCAATTAAATTCATCTCTCACACTCCCGTCTGCGTTATTTTTTAACTGCACATAAGTTTAATATATCTAAAATTCAAAGAATTCTTTCTTAACATTTATATCACTAGATGGTTACTATTCATTCACTTATTGCTTGATATTTTATTGCTTTGTAATTGATCTTGCATCATGAAATTATATATTAATTTTGCAAATGAGATCGTTTAAAAATATGATAGGTTGCAATGATACTATATAATACATTTATTATATGATATTATATATTTTTTTTATTATTCTAATTCATAAATTTGATTAAATTTTTTGATCAATAAAACTTATCAAAGTAAAGAATATTAAATAAAACTGAGCAATGATCAATATAATAATATAATAATATATATGTTAATATATATATAATACGTTGAGAAATACTGGACAAATAAACTCTTCTAAAGGAGTGCTTTTTTAATAGAGAATATATTTTGTAGATGGATGAACAGATTATTGATAGATTAATAGATCAGTTCTCAAGATTATCAAGAATTGCAACTCTTCCAATCAAGATTGTAATCTTTTCAGAAATAAATTTTAAAAAAATATTAATTTTTAAGTATAAAAAATTCATATATTCAAAAAATATGTTTTATAATTTTTTCTAAAAAACTTATATAATATTTTTATAATATAAATGAATCTTTTATTTAATTTAATTACCCAACATATTCATCGTGATTGAAAATTTCTAACAAAAATATTTTTTCTTAAAATTGCTTATCTTTAAAATTAAAGTTTTAAGAATAAATCAAAATGTGCTCATTTAATTATTTTAATAAAAAATTTTGAAATAAAAAATTTAATTTTTTTACAAAGGAAAAAAAATAGTGCAAACAATATACATAAATTATTATACAAAAATGTAACATTTTAACTCCAGATTTTCTAATAATTTTTTTTTGTTACAATTCATTTTAATGTGGTTGGTTGTATAGTAATCATGTACATAATATAACCACACATTAAAAATATAAAAAGGTTTTAAATTTATTGTTAAAATTGACTTTAATTTATATTTGTATTAACTGATATTGTCGTTAACTAAAATTAACTGTTTAATTTATTTCGAATACCTATTTTCAAAACCAAGAAAATTTATATTTACTTTGAATAATTGAGTCTTACTTAAAAGTATATTCCTTTTAATTATTTAACTTATAAATTGAAATTTTAAGTTTTTTTTCTGCAATTCTTTTTAAAATAAAATTTTAATCTTAATGTTAAAAGTTACCCTTGTAACAAACATAATTTAAATTAAACATATTTAATTATTTATCTTCTACACAAATTAAAAAAATAATGAAAATAATCCCAAATCAACAAGCATCCCCCACACAAAAAAATCTAATTTTCTTTAGGCTTATTATTTTTTCAGTGAAATCAAAACCTGCAAAGATCACAACAAATATCTTCAGTGTCTTCCATCCACTGCAATAGAAAAGCATGGAATTTCAGGATTCATTACATTGCAATGTTTGCTTTTATGGGGAAAGAAAATGTTGATTGAATGTGGTATGATTAAAAATTTTTTATTTTTTTTTTTTGTCTTTCTAAGATATACCTCTTTTCGTAGAAGAAATCCAGAAAACACAATTAGTTATTGTTTACATTGTATGAAACCAAATACCTACGTATCAAACCATAGATAGCAATTTGAGTATTATTTTCATCAAATATTTATATTTTAACGAATGTAATTGAAACTCATAAATTGGATGTAATACTATATAATTTTTTCAAAACTGATATAATATTGGTCTTTATATATTTCTGATTAATATTTTTCTTATTTTTCTTAGATTACACGCATATATGTGTGGGTTGTTTAAGTGTGGGTTGGTGTGAATTTGTGCAAAGACTGAACTTACGGATATTCAATTATAAATATATGAATGGAAAAATTCACCAAAGTGTGATGATGTGTTTTCCTTCCTGCCAGAGAGCTGGAGAAGATCTGGCTTCAGTTCGAATGATCGCGGTGTCATGGAGTTTTGTTTGTGGTTCAGAAGCTGTTTTAAACTGTGGGTTCTGGTCAAATTAGCGCTAGTGTGCAAAAAACAAATTACCGTAACATGACAGAAATCTCCCTTCATGAATGCCTTTGAGTGTCACTACCATAATGTGTTTTTTCGTATTGAGCAAAACCTTGAAAACTCTAAACAAATAACTTTATTTTATAAAAGAGTAACTTGCACATTTATGCTGCTAGAGGATTCGAAGCTAAATTCACCTATTGAATGGTTGTACAACTAGCCTAAGGGCCTTGTTTATAATTAAATTACAATTTTCTAATGCTCTATGAAAATTACTGTAAATAATTGTTTCAAAATACGATCCTTATGGGCAGCATCTTAAGGAATTTACAAATAAGCCGACATCCGTAACAATTATATTGTAACATACATTGAGATTGATACCTTAAGTTGAAAGCATATGACGCTATTTTAAGCCCTTTAAATCTCATGAAATATATTTGTAGATAGATAGATATACAGATGGATAGATAGATAATATTAAATTAATGTATGCTACAATGCAGTTTATTAATAAAATTATTTAACATAGTTAAATAACTGCTAACCCCAACTTTTTCCATTACGACACCTGAATTAAAGTATATATATATATATATTTCAAACCATTTTGAGTATATTTAATTCAAAGTACTCACTAATTTTTGCTACAAACTTCTTATTGTTGTTGTTGTTGTTGTATCCCTTATGGAATGAGCGAAGGGGGGCAGCTTTTGATTTGATGGAGCACCAGTAGGTAGAAGTCTGACTTATGCTTCGAAAACAAACTTCTTATTAGTTTCACAGTTACAGAAAAGGGCCCATATTCAAAATTATAATTATTTCATTCATTAACTAAATAATTTAACGTCTTGCTGTTATGATAAGAATGTGTAAGAGAGTTTTGTGTGATTTTATTGCAAAATAATATTAAATGATAAAAATATTTAAATATGCAATAATAATAAGTTTTTGTTATTTTATCGAAATTATACCACTTCAAATTAATATAAATTTTATTGGCACCGTCCTATGTTTAAATGAGTGATAAATGAATAAACTGCATTTTCAGACAGCCTGATAAAATAACGTCCTTTTTAAATTCCTACTATTAGTTCACACTCTCCCTATATATATCTTGTTCAAATTTTCAATCATTAGTGAAATATTTTCTATTCATCCACTCAAGTTCAAATATATTTTTTGAACTTGTAGTGGAAGACACTTGACGTTGATACAGTATTTCGAATATTAATTCATTAATTAAATTTAATTAATTAATTTTAGTTTTTTTTTAGATTTAAGTTGCATTTATCAACCAATAGATGGCGCCAGATGGTAGAGGAAAATTTCAGCTTTCAATCGTTAATAAAATACTTTTTATTCATCCACTCAACTTCAAATACAGTTTTTTTAAACTTGTCGTTAACACTTGATGTTAATACAGTTTTTTCAAATATTAATTCATTAATTAAACTTAATTAATTAATTTTAGTTTTATATGGAAGAAAAAAGTTTCTCTAACTAAAATAAAAAAAAAAATTTTGTTGACCTAAGTAGGAATTGACTTTAAAATATTTTTTTATATTACTTGTTTTTTTGTAATCGTCTTAAATTTTCTAAGTCAATGGGATGCAAGTAGAAACTAATAATGAAGATCGCTATCGGTTTTTAGCTGCACCAGCTTAACTAGCGAACTTTGATTCAAAGCAACTCAATTCAACATTGGTTTTTTAATGTATATCGGAGTGTACCTGGTGCAAAAAAAAGCGGAGTTTCCTTTTTCACTGGTTATTTATTGCTAAAAGATAAAAGTGAAAATTTTTTTGCAAGATTGTCGTTTATTAAAACTCATGGGAATTTCTTTAGCCAATTTTTTTTATAAAGTAATAAGAAAAAAGTTTAATTATTTAGCATTTTTAATTTTTTAATAAGGTATTTTTTTCCAATTTCAATCAAAAATAATTTAACTACGAAAATTGTGTTAATTGGCAAAATGAAGTCATTTAAGACCAATTAAAATGAAATAATTTGTTACTTAGGAAGTTATATTGCAAACTGTCATATAATCATTAATTCGCGGCTTTATTAAAGTTAATGATTTGAAAATAATTTAAATTAATTTTCTTTCTATTAACTCATTATTTTAAGAACGAAGCAATATTTTTTTATATATTTTTTTTAACCCTTTTTGCCATAAAAAATCTTACAAATCCTATTAGAGTATTTTAACACAATACTCTTCTTTTTTCAATAACGATGTAATTATTTTATTTTTTATTTATTTCAAATACCTTTGCTAACGCTTATATTTTGTTCTTATAATGTTTAATTTTAATTTAAACTTAATGTATTCACTTATTTTTTAATTTTTAATTTACCTTTTATATTTAAATTTCAATCTATGTATTTAATTATTTAATGCATCATATGGTCTTTTTGGTATTTATGATTTGTTGATTTTGCTTATTTTGTTTTAATTTAAGTATGAATTTACTTACGGATACTTATCTTAAGTTGCGATGTAATGAAGAATCAAAATTGATCCACCAGATGGTATTACTTGTAAAGTGATTAATAAGCTCCATGGCTAATAAACCTGAGCTGATATTTCTAGTCGGTATTCCACATAAGCAATTTGTTGAACGGTTTCCAATATAAATTGGAATTGTAAAACATTCTTTATATTTTTTTTTGTCATAAAAGGAATATTTTACCTTTTCTCGAAAATTGTTTATTTTTCTTGCTGAAGATATTTAGTTATGCAAATTCTTGCAGGCTATTCAAACATAATTTATTAAGGCTACCGATGTCCACCGATACATCGGTGGTTCTCTTTATGTATATAAAGAGGACCACTGATCTATATACTGTATACATACATAAGGAAGACCACTATCTTATATACTGATACATACACAAGTGGAATCACCGATGTATGTACTGCATACATACATAAGGAATACCACCGATGTTGAAAAATTTTACAAATGCTTTAACAAAAGTTAAATATAAAACAATGTACAATACATCAGTGTAAAATGTATTTCATTTTGTATTTTATCTCTAAACTATATTTCGGATTATGGATTTAAATACATGAATATATTTAAATTTTCAATGCACTTGACATCTCATAGAATTTTTTAAGTGAATATGCAAACTCTTATGCAAATTTCTTTTGAGGAATATTAAATAAAAATTTGTTTTTTAAATATAAAAACAATTGATAATATTTGTTAATTTGTAACCAATTTTAATTTTTTTTTAATAATTGTGTAATAATAGATTGTATAATTTTTAATGATGAAAAATATTACACTTCTATCTGCCTATCTATCTATCTATCTATATATATATATATATATATATATTATTTAAAATTTTTTGAAGCTGATATTTCTAAAATAAAATATTTAAATAAATATTTAAAAATATGACACACTCTCCACAACAATAATTTTATTTGTTCAAATATTGTTCACACATAAGTACAGCATTGTGAATAATAAAACACATTACAATAATCCCAACTATACAACAAAATCCCCTTTTGGTTTTAAGTGTATTTAAAGAACAAACAAAAGAAAAGGAATTATGATAATAAATATAGTTTGAGTAATGGAAATCTTTACTGTAACAATATTGTAATTTTCTTTCGACAAATTCAGAACCAGTTAATGTGAAATAAATTTATCTTTTACTATTATTTTTTCAAAAATTATTTATTAAAAACATTGTTAAAAATTATTTTAATAAATTCTTCTTTGATTTTAAAGAAAAAATTAAATATTTTCTATACTTTCCAAACTTACAGTTTTATTTAATTGAAATTTATATTAAAGTTCATATATATTTTTTTAATTTAATTTAATTTTCTTTTATATTTCATTCGCTTTTTATCAAATTTAAATATTAAATATTATATAAATGTTTTGTCCTTAATTATTTTATGAAAGTATTGAGAAAAAATAAAGATTTATTTGATCTGTTATAAATAAAATCCCATTACAATTTTTATCAAAATATAATTTTAAATACTTTTAGTGCATCATAAAATTATATTAAAATATTTAATAAACAAGATAAAATATTAAAGTACTTAAAGATTTTTAATTAAAATTGAAATTTGAGAAGTAAATATGAATTACTTTCAAGAATAATAAATATGTTAATGTTGCATAATACAAAAAAATTAAAAAACGTTATTTAAATTAAGTAAAAACTTCTTTTTTAAATTAATAGATGTTTCACATTTGCCAAAACTACACTTTTCGTAAAAGGCTCCATTTATTCACAAAATCAAACCTTTTATAAATTTAGAAGTATCTATGAAATTTTTTATTTATGATTTAACGATAATCAGTATGTTTTTTTTTGTATGAAACGAAATAGTACGTATAAAACAATAAATAATAAATAATTTTTAAAAAATATGAATAATTAATACTGTGCTAAAATCTAAGTATCTACATCATCACTAAAATAGATATATGTATATAAGTATACATCACAACACATAAAGCCAAATGTAGGGATATGTATATGTTTAGTTACAATGAAGCACATATACATAATATTTATAAAATATTGCACACCACACTTGAATATATATATGTATATTAATATCTAAACTAGATTAAATATTAAATAGCATGATTTTTTTCCATGGAGATACATTTTAAATAATTAGATAAAATCCCAGCTTTAGAACAAAAAAGACCAATATATTTTTTTAATAATTCATATTAATTTTCCTCTAATTTTTTTATTTGAATTGTGAAACAAATCTTTTAAATTGAAATATAATTTTTTTAAGAGTAAGCTCGGTTAATCAACCAAATATATATTTTATTGTAATGAGAAAAAAAACAAATGAAAATATAAATATATAGTTATATTTTAGTTAAAATAACTTGTGATTAGATTTAATACATAGCAATATAAAAATCTTTTTGGCACGTTTATATAATATCTAAAAAAAGATTAAAAATAAAAACAATAGACTCATGCATTAATGCCACCAGAAGCGAAGTATCAAACTGGAACCGGACAGAAAGTAGTAATATGGGGTTTAGTAGAAAATAACCATCTAGCTGGGAGGCTTTATTTTGCTTTTTGCTTTCATTTCTTTTATACTTCTGTTTTTTTCGCATTATATAAGTCAGCGAAATGTAATGGCTGAAACAAATCACTGATATTTACAAAAGATGAATTTCGACTACACGGCAATTTCTTCCAAATGATAATTGTAAGTGGCAAATATTGGAAATGTGGCAGCGAAATTGGGCAAAACGAGAAATTTTATTTCATGAAAAAATTAATATTAAGAAATTAAATCAGCTATAAAAATAAATTAAGCTGATTATTATTTTCCATCAATAAATAAATACTTATACTTAGAATATATACATGGGGATGCAGTAAATGAAGTGCTACACATTGTTTTTCACATATAGTAAAGGGATGCCACACGATAATGAATACAGCAGTTACTTATATTTGGCTTCTTAAACAAGCTCCTACAACACTAACATGACAAATACATTGATATGGGCGTTAAAAAGGACTTTCAAAATAAAGATAAAATAATACAAATAAATGAGAAACATTTAGTCATCCATATGAAAAATTGAATTTTTTGTATTATTAATATTAATAATTTTGTATTTTTTCTAATATTTAATAACATAATTCTTAAACTATTTAAATCCTTAAAATATTTTTAAATTACACAAAGATTTTAAATTAATAAAATTTGCCATCAAAATATTCTCTTGTATGAGAACAAAGCAAAGATTTTTACTTTAAGCGATATGTAATAATTTTAACAAATAAATAAGTTTTTAAAAATATTTCAACGCTATCAAATATTCCAAAAATCAATCAATATTAATGCATTTTTATGTAAATCAATAGTAATTTTCAATCATTTGATTAATGTTTTTAACATTGCTTAGTAATGAAACAAACATTTATAACAACTTAAAATTTGGGCATTTAAAATAAATAATAATATAAAATTTAAAACGTTATTAGATTTATTCAAATCATTTTAAAATAAAACAAAAAGTAATATAAATTTATTTTTTATTCAAAAAAAAAAAATGCAGTAATAGCATTTCATTTTCATGAAATGATTTAAAAAATTGATCAGTTTCAGCAAAATAAACATAAATAAATAAACGAATCATAAACAAACATACAAACTAGAATGTATTTATACAAACATTTTTCAACATTAAAAATAATACAGTAATTTAAAAGCAGTTTTTTACAGATTAAAGATTAAATATTTAATTAGTTAATTAAATTGAGTTAAATTAATAATTGGTAAACTTAATTAATTGGGTTAAAATAAAATAGTTGATGAACAATAAAACATAAAATTAACACGCATCAGAATTTATTTATTTAATATTTAGAAGCATTCAGTAATTTATGTAACATTTCATTGTAAATAAAAATGTATAGAAATATTCATTAGTTTAAAAAATTAATTTAAATTAAAAATATTTTTTTAATTTAGTAAAATTTTGTTAATAAAATTGTTAATTTAATAAATTTTGTTAATAAAATTGCTGAGCAATTTAATAAATTGAGTTTATAATATGATTGGTCAGCAACAAAAGTTAAATTAAAAGCTTTTTTTTACTTAAATTCATCATAACTTGAAGATAATACCTTAATTTCAATTTTTAATAAATTTTTATATACATAAATTTATTGATCACTAGCAAAATTAAAAGAAAAACGTATTCTAATTCATTTAACCCTTTTGCAGCATTAGAATGAATGCAGTTATTTACAAAGCATTTCATTATGAATATGTAAAATTAAAAGGCATATAAATAGTTTAAAAAGTGAGTTGAAATAAAATAGTTGGTGAATTTAACAAATTGGGTCGAAGTAAATTATTTGTTCATAAAATAAAACGTAACAAAACAATAAAAAAAAAACATATAAAACAACAAACAATCGTAAAAAAAAAAATCAGAACTCCATTTACAGATTCGACACCCTGTCATGGAGCACATATTTGTTGTAAATCAGACGATTGCTTCCACTCAGAGTAATGTTGATGATAATAACTTGTTATGATGAATGGTAACTTGTTAATATGTAAAATTAACAAGTATATAAATAGTTTAAAAATTGAGTTGAAAGAAAAACAGTTGGTGAGTTTAACAAAATGGGTAAAAAATAAATTATTTGTTCAGCGACAAAGTCATAAAATAAAACGTACACAAAACAATAAAAAGAAATATAAAACGTCAAACAATCGTAACTCCATTTACAGATTCGACACCCTGTCATGGCGCACATATTTGTTGTAAATCAGAGGATTGCTTAAACTCAGGGACTCGGTCACCGTTTGAAGAGCCATAATTCCATTCACCGTATTTTGGCGGGCAGCAGTAAACTTTCTTTGTTCCAGAGGGTTGATCTTTTCTTCCCTCCACGTGCAGCAGCGGAACACTCTTGAATCCTTGGAAATTCAAGAGTGTGGATTAAACCATAAATCAATACAGCGCGAATTTTGGTTTGTGGCATTAATTAACTTTTTTGAATGGATAGCCGTATAACTATTAATCAAATAAGTAAAAGTTTTTTGTGTTTGTAACAACAGCTGGAAGATATGTTATTAATGGTTTTTGATAAAAACCGCTTTGAATATGATAATAATGTGTGTAAATTATGTGATATTTTTAATATTTGTTAATATTGAAGCTTTTCAAACAACAGTAAAATTTAGAGTGTGGTAAAATTATTATAAGTTAACTTATAAATGATTTTCGATAAAACCTCGCATTTTGTGTTTTTTTTTATAAAGGGAAAATATTTTTTAATTAATTTTATGCTATTTGTTAATAGCTTTATATTTTTCAAGATGAATTTAGAAATTACTTAATGATAACTATTTCTTGACTATGGATAAAATCGTAATTTTATATATATATATATATGCATTATAGTTTATATTGAATTATTATACTTCATTATAATTTTATAAATTATAAAAAAAGATTCATAAAACATGTTTTATGTTAATTTATTAGTTAAGTATTTATGTTTATTATTTAACTAATTAACAATTTCTTGACTATTGGATAAAAGTATAATGATTCATATATATGCATTATCGTTTATATTGAATTATAGTAATTCATTATAATTTATCGAATTATAATAAAAGATTCATAAAATATTTTTCCTTTAATTTATTTCTAATTAATAAAGCATTTGACATAAATTTAAATGCATACATTCGTGTTTATATTTTAATATTAAATTGTTTAGATTATTAAATTTCTAATGAAATCATTACTAAAAATTTTAATTAATATTCTTCATTTCTACCTATTTAATTTAAAATCAACTTGATAAAAAAAATTTTAATTTTTATTCTATAAATTATTTCATTGATTTAATGTAATAAATCAAAATACGAAACTTATGGCATTTGCAAATATCTGTTATGTAGCCCACATTGCCCCGAATGCCTTCATTTTGATTAAACCACAATGGGAACAATTCAAAGGAACTTTGACGAATGACTGCGCGTCTATTTGTAATAGGATAACCAGTCTGGGCATAGCCATCGCGTGTTATACTAGTACGCCATTGTAACGCTGCAGCCAAATCCAGCTCACCTGCTATTCATCCAGCAGTATATGAAGGGGTTGTAGCACGCATTGGACATGGCCAGCCAGTAGATGATCAAGTAGGTCGGTTTGCACGAACGTCTCGTTCAGGATGTGGGGAGGTGGGTGGGCGACCAGGAAGTACACGTGGTAGGGCAGCCAGCACACGGCGAAGATCACGACCACGACAATCATCATCTTGACAATCTTTAAAGATAAGCAGTTTTTAATTAATTAATGATTATTATTCATTTAATGCCAAAAATAATTTAAAGAAAATATGTTTTTAAAATCTTCAATATCATTAATTTAATAAAAAATGGTTGATTGGCGATAATTAAAAATTATTATGAGTTTTTAAAGTCCATATTAGTATAAAAAATCAATATACAATTGCAATGTGCATTTATATAATAAAATCAATATTAGTATACCATAAGTCAATATTATGTAGTATAAAGTCAATATTTTAAATATGTTAATATTCAATATAAAAGTCAATATTACAATTTGTATTTATATAATAAAGTCAATATTGGTGTACTATATTACTTTGATTTCAACTGTATACTTTTGAAGAATCAGAATACTTGAATTTCCCATTTGTAGGTAAGGTAGTCCCTTTCTAAGCCAGTAAAAGGAATGCAAATTAAAAAAAATGTAGAAAATAGTTTCTAAAGGTACTGCTTGGAACTTGACCTTTAATGGTATTTTTTTATAGCAGTTACTTTGAAATTTTATACTCATCTTGTATGTATGACAACCCGCTCGACAACGTTTGAAAGACGGATATGCATACAGATTTTGGAAGATTGAATAATAAAAAAAAATCCAACCAACTAATAAATCCAAAAAGGTGAAAAAATTCTGTTTTTGCGTAGGTGAAATGGGGTGCGTGCTCAATGTAGCAAATAGAGTAAAAATATAATGATTTTTATAAATTTTATAATAAATTGTTATGACGATAAATGTATTAAAATATTTCATCACTCTATAAAATTGTATTTCCATTTAAAAGTATTCAACTATAGTAAAAAATTATAATTAATGTAATCTTTTAAGCATAATTTAATTGGCAAAAAAATGTTTCGTTTTACAAACATCCTTAGTTAAATTAATCAGCCAACAAATTCAAAGATATTACGAATCAAAATTATATAAACTCATTTCATTGTATCCCCATGACAATAAACTATAATTAGAGGAATTATTTTAGAAAATTTGAATTTGTTTGTTCATTTATAATCTGTTGTTAAATAAGATTGTGTTAATTAAAAAAGCTAGATTTGCAAAATTAAACTTTTAAAGTTAAAACTCAACACCAAAAGAATTTATTAAAAGCTTACGACACACAACTGTTTCTTTTCGCTTTTTGTGTTTTGCGCTACATTTAAATTAGTTGAACTATCAGTTCTATGTTAAAAGCAGAGATGTCAGTTTAAAAACTGACGCGAGACACACTTTCCCTTGTAAAAACTGATTCACTCATCTTTCCTTTTGACAAATATGGAGCAGATGCTTTTGAATATGCTTGTAGTGAACAATGCTTCTGGCATATTTAAATTTTTTATATTAAATAAGATTGTGTTAATTAAAAAAAGCCAGATTTGCAAAATTAAACTTTAAAGTTAAAACTCAACATATTCCTTAAAGAATTTATTAAAGCTTTTTTACGACACACAACCGTTTCTCGCTTTTGTGTTTTGCGCCACATTTAAATTAGTTGAACTATCAGTTCTATGTTAAAGCAGAGATGTCAGTTTAAACTGACGCGAGACACACTGCCTTGTAAAACTGATTCACCATCTTCCTTGACAAATACGGAGCAGATGCTTGAATATGCTTGTAGTGAACAATGCTTCTGGCATATTTAAAACAAAATTGCTTTTCCAAATTGCTAGTAATCTACAGATTGCAAATGAATGCGATTTATAGTCTTACCGAAGATGCTTTGAAACAAATGTTTTGTTAAACAAGTAGACTACTGAGAAAGTGTATAGTATCTGATGTTCAGTGACACAGGTATTTCATTTACAACTCATGGAGCATACGAAACAACATGACTTTGATGAATTTTATAGAAAAATTACCAGTTAATCATCCCAAGAAACTACTTCATCTGATAGATTATTTTCAACACTCATATCTTCATTTCAAACATTTTTTGTTATTTTAAATTAAACACTCTGAAAGATGTCTTATTTGTATACAAAATATGCAATACCATAGTTTTATAACCAGTATAAACATTGTTTATAATTTTTATGTTGTATATTTTTCGTTCTACATATGCATATAATTTCAGGGAGAATCATTATATGCCTGTGATTCCATGATTGCGAAATTTTCCTTTATTAATTTAATTTTTTGTATTATTTATACCACTTTCCTATTTGTAACTAATAAAGGATTACATAGGCTTTTGTATGGTTGTAGTGCTGAGTAATATTAAGCAAAGAGTGTCTCGCATCGGCTCAGACAACTGTTTATCAGACGTAGTTATTTTGTGTAATTTGTTTTGTAAACGACCTCACTGCTACAAACTCCGAAAAATAGACGTCGACAAAATGAAGCAACGCTCCTATAACACAATATTCTGATTCTTTATGAGACATTTGCTTATTTACATAGATCAAAATGTCTCCAAGTGAAAGACATTGAATTATGTGCAAAATCCTTAAGCATATTCGTTTCAATATCTGACAAAATTAGGATGCAATCTAATTTTCAAGTTAGGATTGAATGAAATCTTGGAAAAAAATGTTGTAAATTTTGATTAGAATCTATGTAAAAATATACTCTTGGCATTAGAAAATAGTTAATTTTCAAATCATTTAATATGACATCTATATGAAGGAAACTACAATTTTTTATTTAAAAATTTATCCAGGAGTGTCTTCATAAATAAATGCATGAAAATAATTGAGGAAAACAAGTGCCTAAAAAATAAATATTAATATATCTTTAGCAACTGAAACTCAACATGATGTTGAAAAAGAATTTTTGTGCAAGTGCTTTACAAAAATAAAGTTTTGTAACTAATCAATTTTTTCAAAGAATTATATAAAAAAATCATCATAGATGGAGCAAAAAAATATAAAATACATTAATAATAATATTCGCAAAATTAGGGATTGAATATAGTATATATATATATAGAAAGATAATAGTAAAAGTTATTTTTCTATTTAAAAAAACTTATATCAAATGGGATTATTCTCTCGACATACAAAAAAAAAAGGATAGTATAGAATATTAGTTTGAATGATTTATTAATTCATTTAAGAAACTTTTTACGTGATTAACATCATTGTTTAGATGAGTCAGTCATCTGATTCTGTCTATGAATAAAATAAGATTTATTCAATCTTTTAACAAAAGAAATTTTATATCATCATCCCTCATATAATGCATAAAATAAAAACTGTTCAATTAAATTCAAGACTATGATTTACTATTATAAGTCTATTTATATTATAAATATATATTAAGTCTATTTATATTATATATATATTAAGTCTATTTATATTATAAATAGACTTAATCATAATTCTAATTAATAACTTGGTAATTCAATTTGCGTGTTATTAGTACCACTTCATATCTAATATATTCAATTATACTATTATTATTAAACTATTTCAATAAAGGATGCAGATATTAAAAATTTATTAAACATTATTTGTACATATAAATTAAAAAAATAATGCTACTATTCTATTACAAAGATTAACAGACGAATTAGCCATACACAGTACGTTTGTACGCCATTGATATGCAATAAAACATATTGCATATAAAAAAAGCACGAGATTTCCCATTTATTATCCATAGTGTAATTAAAACTATAAAACCAACTTATGTTTATAGATCTGAAACTGATATTCGAAGATATATATATATCTTTTTTATTTCATTATATTTGTATAAACTGTTATTTGAATGTTAAGTTTTTATTTTTATATTTAAAGAAATAATAAGTGGTAGTACTGAAGAAGCATAAATGAATAATAAACGAAATTTTATCAGATATTCAAGTAGACAAACAAATCTGGAAAATATTGCCAAAATAATTAGAATTGATTACAATCAGATATCTAACAACAGATTTTAATGTAACATTAAAAAACCAATTAAACCCATTAACATTGCTTTTAAAACACAATATGATGTCTTGTTAAATTAAATTCACTAAAATAAATAAATAAATATCTACAAAAATACAAATGGGCAGCAATAGCAATCTTCCATCTTTTAAAATATAAATTAAAATTTGCCAATAATATTTTTGAATTAATTTTATTTTATATTTATAATTCAATTCAATTACAAACAGAATTGTTATAAGCAAGAATATTTTTATTTTAAGAAGTTACAACGATTTTGATGGATACTATTATTATTTTTAATGTTTTAACTGGAGATACAACATGGAATTTACTAGCATTCAAGGCAAACCTTAATATTGGTTCAAAATATCCATCAAATAATATTATTTAGGCTTTATAAGGCCTTGTTATAAGAAAGTCCAGTAAATGTAAATATAAATTCCTGTAAAAGTGGTTTCGCCTGCTTGCTTCTGGCTACACGAGTTCGGCACGTAAGGAGAAGAACCCATTAGAATACAGAAAAATTAAGAACCCTCGTGGAATACAGCTTTATATTTGGTAATGGAAGGATGATTTAATTTTTCAATATTCCTGGAAAGAGACTTCGTTAAGTACTTTTTCCTTCTAGCATGCAGGTTATCCTCGCACTTTAGACAATGACTTTCTAATGCAATTAATTGTCTTTCTTTCAAAGTTGAAATACGTAAGTTTGAAGACAACTTGTCGTTTTTAAGTAGGTTTAAGTCACACAGAATGGTGCATTTTTCCACCAATGCTGGTAAGGAGTGTTTTTAATTTGATGTCTAAGCATTATCTGTGAGTTATTTACACAGAAAAGTAAACGAGATTCCAACAAAAGAAAAAAAAAAATAGTTAAAGGAAGACACATTTTATAATTCTAATTGATTTTACTCTTTTTTGAAAATGAGACTTTTGTTATTTTTAATACGTTTCGACAACATCAGGAGTAGTGAGTTTGTTCGAATGCCAGTCTGTTTTGAAAACTTTTTTTTGGTGGCTTCCAGTACCAAGTTCTTTTTTGGCCGAAAATGTATACTGTTATTTGCTTAAAGGCAATTTTAGCAGTTAAAGTTTAAATTTTCAAGACAAAGTAATACTGTTATTACATTCTACTCCAAAAATAAAAATGGTATTACGTTGGCTGCAAGCTATACAAAGAACTAAAAATAACGCTAACAATATAATTCAATATAAATGAAATAAACATCTAAATATTTTATATGTTTTTAACCTTGTATTTTTAAGCACATATGGAAGAATTATATATTTTGAACTGTATTTTAGTTTGTTCTGTTAAAATTCATTTTCAACCAACTATGTGCAGCATGGCTTATACTGTTGTGCAGGACCAGAGGAACTAACATTAGAATTAGGAAAAATATTATATATTTACATTTTTTTATTTTTAGAGCTAAAATAATAATATCTTCATCTTTTGACTCTTATATTTGCCTCAAGCTAAAACTATCGATATATCTGACAACATGCATACCAAAAAACCAAACAAATTATTATTGTGTATAAGGTCAATTTAACTTAAAGTAAGAAGAGTAATGGATCAGGAGAATTTAAATCATTAATATTGTTTCATACGGTATTAATTTGAAAATTATATCCCGTCTCTAGCTACATTTATAAGAAGAGCTAATAATATTGTAAAACATGTTTAAACATAGGAGAGAATGATCAAATAATTTTCGAAATATTTGTTAAATGAAGTTATACAATTTAAGAAGATTATTTTGAATTGTAATAATTCATTATAAAAATAAATGTTTAAATATGAGTAATTTCTTTACGCGATTTCTTTTATTTCTTTATATAGGTATTATCATACATTAATAATTTTTAAATACAACATACGTTATAACCAAGTGGCTTTCTTAAGCAGTCTGGTGGGGAGAAGTGGATGCTTAATTTCTGGGTCTGCGCCGTTTTTCTACCTTTACGTGATCTTCACAGATATCTCGTTTAGTGTCTTTCACTTGGCTATCTATATATATGCTATTAAAAATTGCGTTGTTTGTTTTTCCTCCCCATCTTAACATATTATGTTGTACCAAAACTTCATAACCAAAGTTTCTGAAAAAAATATTCATTTATTTTTACTTAAAAATATTTTATTTTCTATAGATTTTTGCCATCAGATGGAGCCAGAATTGAAAATTGTAAAAATAAATAAGTAGTAAAAAATAAGAGCATTTACAGTATTAATTTTCAATTTATGCTTTGAATTAACACTGTCATGCCTTTAAAAAACAAATTATTTCATTGATATTTTATTTTCGTAACCGTGAAAAATGCAGGATCATGTTTGTTGTAATCTTGAAGGCTTAAAAAATACACTACTTGAAAACGATTTATTTTATTTACATTTTTTAAATAAATGGATAACATTTATTCAAATGTAAAAATGTGTCAAGTGGATTACATACTCCTCAGTATACATTAAAGCATCGAATTTTGGGATTTTTATTTATGCAGCAAATTGTCCTGATCAGGAAGTAAGTTTATAAATCCCATAATCTCTCTCTTTTTCTAAAAAAAATGTTTATTTCCCGTTGAATTCATACTCTGGAATATTAGAAGCGTCATCATCAGCGCGTGAAATAATGTTGGGGAATGGGAGATATACTTAAATGAAAAGTTCGCAAGCAATTTTCCGTGATTTTGAACATTTTTCATCAAAATACTTCGGTGAGTCGTACATTTCAAATAGTTTGCAAATATATTTTATGGAATTCTGAACGATTTTGTGATAAATTTGCTCAGCTATATCCAGAAATTTGTAGAGTTAATTTTTAAATTTATAGTGTAAATTAATTTTTAAAAATTATCTGAAAAATTCAAAAATAATATCTCTGAAATACCATGAAATAATTTCATAAAAGAAAATATTTTATAGTAAAATATATTTATTATACTTAATATGAATTTATTTAATGCATATTAGGCAGTAGCGTGAATTATGCCTACCCCCTTCATTTTGATTGCTTATTTATAAATTATACATATATTTTGTTCATCAATATATTCTCTTTTTGTAAACCATATGCTTGATTACTATTTTTTATTACATTTTGATTACTAGTTACCCTGTATAATGAGCATGTGTTCCCCGAACTTGGTCTAGATATTGTTGCTGACCAAGTGGGATAAGAATCAACAACAAAAAAATATTGCTTTATTATATAAAATATTGCTTATTTACCAAATTTTTACTATTTTACATTATTTACACTTTTGTATCTGTAATTTGTAGATTAGGTAACAGCATATTTTTTACTATATTAAACGTAATTAAAAAAACATAACACTAAGTTATTTGAAAATAAATTTGAACTGGAGAATATTTGATAAAATTGTTTATTATGTTTGAATGTAAATATACTTATAAATACTCTTTATACATACTTATTAAAATTCTCTAATTACATTATAATATATAAACTCTTAACAACTATGGCTTAAAAAAGTTGTCCTATTTTAGTCGTTTCTCTTCATGTTAAAAAAAAACAGTTTTGTATACAAATTCTCACAGGTCATTTGTTTATCAGTGTAATTTATCTTTTAATTGAACAACCTCGACATTTTTTTGTATTGGATAAAAAACCCCAGAAAATTGGAAATACCACAGATGTTGCGAAATGCCGCATAATATATATTATAAACAAGTCGAGAATTCAATATGGGACCGTTATTAAATATTAACTTCCTTCTAGATTCCGTCATGAAAAATCAATCAAGTAATGAGTATTTATGGTTTTTTTCTTCCACCAATTTCGTTTTCTACATATTGATTCTAGTATCATGAATTCTTTGAGAACGTCCAGCAGTAAAATATTACACAGATTTAGTAAACATATTACAACAGACATTAAAATATTTACAAATTTTTGTAAAAAAAATTTCCCACAAGATTGTTAATCAGTGTAACTTATATTCTAATTGCACTACCTCAACGTTCTTTTTGTAAAGGATAAAAACCAGAAAATTGAAATACCACAGATGTTGCGAAATGCTGCATAAGTCGAGAATTCAATATGGAGCCCTTATTAAATATTAACTTCCTTCTAGGATTCCATCATGAAAAAATCAATCAAGCAATGAGTATTTATGGCTTTTTTCTTCCATTAATTTTGTTTTCTATATATGGAATCTAGTACCATGAATCCTTTGGGATCGTCCACAGTAAAATATTACACAGATATCTGCATTTTACTCGGCATAATATCGAAAAACGATGCAAATTCTAGTAAACGATAAATGAACTAATACATTTTCCCCGATCTTTAGTCTTCTGAATCCTTCTTTTTTGTTTATATCAATGTGAATATTTTATATGGCAATAAACTATGAAAAAGAGCCTATGTGAAACAAAAGCGTGAGCATTAAATTTTCAATTTCTTGAGATCCAGTGTGTGTAAAACGACACAAGACGTTTGCTCATGACCAGGAAGAAATGTTTGTTTCTGCCTTAAAAAATCTAATGCAGTGGAACTGGGAATATTATCTCGTTTATATATATATATATATACAAACGTATTTTATTTAAATAATCGTTAAAGAATCTTTAAATGTTTTTTTTTATTTTTTATTTCAAAAAGAATGATTAGAAAAAACGTATTAGAATAATGTTTGGTAAAAATCGAAAAGTGTTCTCATATCGATCGAATTTAGTTTTCATATTCATGTGGAGAATTTAAATAATTTTTTTAATGGTAAAGGCAGTGATATCGGGTTTCAGGAAGATTAACATTAGGAAAAGTTCTTTTTTCTTTCTTAAAATTGTTTTTATTTTACAATCAATTTCTGTTTTAGAAATAAAGTTTAAAGTTTTTAGGCTTCGATAAAAGTTGGTAAATCTTGCAAATTTCTATAATACTCTGAAGACTGTGTAAGTTAAATTTTAGAATAGGTTTTAATGAAGTTGAAATGAATTTCTAAGGAATTTAAAT
>BPLQ01000321.1:0-61987 GCA_021605075.1 Caerostris darwini
TTATTAATGTTGTTCTTCTAATGCAGCAGGCAATGCAGATGCAGTTAATCTTTATATCATAAGCAAGGGCTGCACCGCTGTTACTCACTTAGCACTGGCCAGGGGGCGCGTGTAGCTTGAAGACATGCTACGGAAGCGAGTAACATTAACCCCACAACGCTCTGCGATCCTATTAGACCTGGACCTACGGTTTAAAGTGGATTCCGAACCACTACAAACATTCATGGCACAGCCGGGACTCGAACCCGAAACCTGTGGTCCATATTGACAAATTATTTTTTGATGAATTTTTATTATAAAAACTTTGGAATAAAATTTATATCAAACAAGAAAAAGGCTGGAAACTGTAGCAAATTGATGGACAAAAATTTTTTAAACAAATATTGAAAAATTATTACATGCATGAGATTTAATTTACCTAGATTTTTAAATTAAATATTTCGACATTTGGAATTGGTCAAACTAAAAATTAGCATTGAATATAGGAATTAACAATATTTGTCAAAGTATTTTGTTTTAGATGAAAGAGCCTTTAGAAATACCATTTCAAATTTTATCTATATATCCATTTTAGGTGAATTAGTACAATAATGTGCTATTATTGTTAAAAGAAATAATCTAGCATTGCAGTATTTGTTATTATTTTTTTATGACAAATATTTTTTTTTCTCCTGTTTATTGATTTGATAAACCTATTAAATAATTTTAAAATGACCTTTTTTTCTTCATACTAACAAAAACCAACCAACATTTGACCAACGATATTTAATTTCTTTTATAAGTTTTGTGTGCCCGACTTGTGGCAACGTGCGCCTCTGGTCAGCATTAGGGCTGTGGTTCCATCCGCTGGAGACTTTTTCAAAAAAACATGAGACTCTATGGCGTTTGAGTTGTTCAAAAAAAAAAAAAAAAATTGTTAAAAAAGCATCTTTCCTCGTAAGTCGGAC
Organism: Caerostris darwini; assembly: GCA_021605075.1. NCBI lineage: Eukaryota > Metazoa > Arthropoda > Arachnida > Araneae > Araneidae > Caerostris > Caerostris darwini. The sequence goes on from BPLQ01000321.1 coordinate 948, forward strand.
TACAGGGTGGGAGTTTTACGGGGTTTCTTCTCATACGATATACAAATATGTGATAACTCCCCCTAAAAAGTCCTCCCGGAAGACACTGCTCTCCTTCTTCAGGGACAAGGGGGACAGGGACTTTCATGAGCATTTTCGTCGTTGTTGTGTTAGATTAAAAGATTTTGCTAATCTGTTTATTTCCTTTTCGGTTGCATTTGAAATTTTTTATTCCAATTTCGATCGGTTGGTGGTTGAATGGCGGGGTTTAGTGGTGCAAGGAAAAGATTTGGCCATGCTGTTCCAATCACGAAGAATAAATCTTCTGTCAACGTCGGGGTTTTTTTTTTTTTTTTTTTTTTTTTTTTTTTTTACTGCTAGATTGAGTTTTCAATTTTTGTTAATATTTATTTTTATCATGTATAAAAATATACTTTCAGTAAAGAATTTTTTTTTTTCATTCTTATGTAAAACTTTCTTTTCATACTTCTCATTCATCGGAAATTTCTTGAAGCTCTATGAATTCACATTTTAAAATTCTATACTTTTTATTTTATTGAAAAATTGAATATATTAATTATAGTAAATATGTATTTTAATAATAAATAAACACGGTATAAGCAAGGTTTTCTTGAAAAAATATAAGAAGAAACATTAAAAAATTTTGTGCTCTTTCTTGTCAGTAGTTGGTACTGATATAGTATGTTATTAATGTTCTTCTTCTAATGCAGCTGGTAATATAGAGGCAGTTAATCTTTATGTCATAAGCAAGGGCTGCACCGCTGTTACTCATTTAGCACTGCCAAGGGGGCACGTGTAGCTTAAAGATAGGCTACGGACGCGAGTAACACTAACTCCCCACAACGCTCTACGATACTGTTAAATCCAGACCTACGCTTTAAAGTAGATTCCGAACCACTACAAACATCCATGGCACATCCGGGACTCGAACCCGAAACCTGTGGTACCGAGCGCCAACCACTCGGCCATCAGGCCCCCCATTATAGTACGTTATTAATGTACGCGTATCAATGAAATGAAATACAATTTTCTGTCAATATATGTGGTATGTTCAATTCAATAATATAAGGACAATATATGCTTCCCACTAGTAGATATCCATGCCTTAATAACATTGAAAATTCAATGATTTATTATTATGTTACTGAATATTTAGTATCCATACATTTTTAAAGCTAAAAGTAATACGAATATGTATTTTCATTTGTTAAAAAGGTTTTAGTAAATTCAGAATATTTCGACATTTGAGTCAAGTGGTGGAAATTGAAAGACATTCTCCTTCATCATAAACACTTAAATGTATATAGATCTGATCTGATTTCGCTGTTGATTAAGTGTGTGAAATGTTGTCTGTTGTTTTGCCCCTTAAGTCCGATAAATGACAACCTGCAGGTTTTGAATTTACGACTTTTTTAAGGTCCATTTTGGGGCCTGATGGTCGAGTGGCTAGCGCTCTGGAACTCGGTACCACAGGTTTCGGCTTCGAGTCCACGGAGGTGCCATGGATGTTTGGAATCCACAAGTTTTGCTCTTGCTTTTGGTACCACAGGCTTCAAGTTCGAATCCTGGCGATGGCATGGATGTTTGTGAGTGGTTCGGAATCCACGTCAAACTGTATGTCCGGGTCTAATTAGCATCAAGTGTGCAAAAAAAAAAAAAATGACCGTAGAGCAACAACCAAACCAAACCTCTCTGGAACATGGTCAGAATCACTGCCTTCACTTTCAAAGAACTTTATCCACTTGAAGAATCCTACATACTTTTCCAAGACAAGAAACTTTTCTGGGAGAAATGGTCCATTAGGCCGATAGTGGTCGATGGCTGCGAAGTGTCGGCTGAAACTACGAGTTTTGGGTGATGCAAGATAAGAATTTAACATAATTAATAATTTTATTGTCATCAAATTGTACAGGGTGAATGTCCCACTTTCAAAATGCTGTAAAAAAGAACCACTCGTCACAATGAGTTCAAATTTGAACTGAAGACACTTGAAGAAGGGAGAAACGGTATGGCATCAAAAAAAAGTTTCAAATGTCTCACCGATTTTTCACATCCAATTTGATATGATCTTGCCGTGCTGGATGGGCTTTCCGCTGTTGGAATTTTTATGCTTTAGTTCGCGCCACGCAGCGTCACGTGGTAGTTTTATAGAAATCGTTTGGAACCGATTCAGAATTGCGCTGTTGCCGTGGAAACGAGTTACTTTATTCTAAAAAGAACATTTTTCTTCCAGTTTAGCTTTTGCCTATGAACTGTTACCATCAACCCTGTATATCTTTGTAAATAAATGAAGATTCCATAAATGTTTGAATGGATTGATCAATACTTCTCGGACCACCAGAAAGCTGCGGCTAACCAGAAAAACTGAACCACCGATAGAAAGAAACACGATAGTCGTAGTGACATCCGCTAACAGTGTCACAATTGAAACAATCCGTCAAAAAATTGAAACAATCTAGCACATTGAACACTACAGTGGGTTTAATGTACAACTCATGCCAAATACGTAGTCATGCCAAAATATCACTGGCAGCCTAATTCACTTTCTTTATGCCGCGTACAGCGCCATCTATTAATACACCCCGCCCCCTCCTCCTTCCCTTCTTCCAAGTATCTTCAGTTCAAATTTGAACTCATTGTGACGAGTGTTTCTTTTATTACAGCATTTTGAAAGTGGGAATTTAATTATATTCACCCTGTACACTGTAAAATTTCGTTGATTCAGCTGGGAAATCTATGACTTACATGATGTAAACTTTCCTGTTACTTTAAAATTTCCATTAAATTAGCAAGTTGCATAGAATTATAAGCTTAAATACATATAGCATTTAATTAAGAAAAGCACATAATTTTTTTTGTGGATTTCTCAACTTTAATGACAAAACTTATTGATCTCTATAAATAAGTGCATGTTTCTCAATTAGATTTATAAAATGTGCTGTAATTTTGAATAATTTGACCCATAAAATAATTTGGGAAAATGATTGAAATCTATCCACAAATATCCATTTAATAGATATACATATATGGGCGAAATTCGAATGTGCTTATACCGACATTGATTTCATTTCAAAAAGTGAAGTTTCATTTGTTTTCTGTATCTTTTCTTTGATTACATTATCAGTTTGTGGTGTGTTTTCGATTTTTTTTTTGTTTGTTTACATTGCGGGGATTTTTAATACTATTTTTGAACTTCAGCCTATGAGCGTCTGCGAAGCTTCATTTTATTGAATTTTATTTAGTCGTTTAATTTTATGATAATTTTTAATTCTCGCACATTTTATCATTTGTGGGTTCGAGACCAAGATGATGGATGCAATAAGCCGGAATTTTTACTTTACAGGAATTCTCCAACATTATTTAAAGCAAATTTTTCACATTTGACAAAACATTAAAATAATTCTGTTAATAAAATCGGTTATAATTTTCTATAACAATGTGCATTATATTGGGGTGTAATGTAGACCTACCTCCTGGTGGTGCACCGTGGACAACATTGTATATACTGCTACAGTTTTCGGTACGAGCTCTTGCTGCTATCCTAACCATCGTCCGGTTGGGCCTGCATATAATGCAATGGAATGCTGGTGGAATGTTGCAACCAAAAAGAACTGATCTAATGAACATCTTCATCGTATTAGGATGTTTTGACGAACCAAACTGCCTTCTTTGTGATTTGGCAGAACTAATGAACCGAGCTCAACTCCATCGTCGCTTGCCACTTCATGGCGAATCTTAGATGGCGAGATACTGGCAAGCTAGAGAACTCTTAAGGCAATGACTTTGGTCAACTTTGTTGAACTCTTTTCTGTACATTTTTTATTTTGCATTTTTGTATTGCCTTGCCATTGGAAAAAAAAATGTGCATTAGATTCTAAAACTTTTGAAGGAATATATTTTTCCTTCATCTAAAGACGTATATGATGTACCACTCTTGCATCTAAAATAATGAATGTTAGAAATATCTTTTATCAGTAATTAAATTCACTTATTACTAAAATGCTTAAATATAACAAAATTAAACATTTTTAATGAAAAATAAATTCGAAACCCAAAAATTATTTTCACAAATTAAACAAAAAAGAATTTATTTATTTACAAGAGGGTAGAGTCACGAATAAATCATTTTTAAACTTCTCATCAAATTATTAAATTTTTAAAATCGCAGAATCTTAATTTTTTTTATATTAAAAAAAAAACATTCAATTCATTTCATTCAATAAAATGAAATTCATTTAAAAGCATTGATTCATTCCGAATTCATTTAAATAAAGTCTTATTTAAATGAATTCAGCAGAATAAATGCATGTGTTTTTATAAAAAGGATATCGAAGAATTTTCACTGCATCTAATCAAATAAGGCGGCTAAAATTATTAATTTTTTTTTCAAATAACTTCGAATTTCTTACTGCGGTTTCTGTTTCGCTTTTTATTCACTGAATTGTCAGAAGATTGCAAGGTTTGACTCACGGTTCGGATACCTTCTCTGTCCCCTAACACAAGCAACATCCTCAACATATCTTGGACGTCGTCGCTTTCGCTTTCTTTGCAGTGTGTACTACAGGCGCACTATTGCTAACCGCACTTCTTTCTGCAAGACAAGGAGTCTTACTGCCACTGCCATTTTTCGGTTGCGGTTGATGGTCGATCAGAGGGCTCTTCGTCTTCAACGCGTTCTCTTCTTCTTTGAATTGTTTATACCAATTGTGGACATTGTAGAAATGCTCACCGAATGCCTTCTGAAACATTCTATACTTTGAAGACGAAGAAATCATCTTTTCCAACATAGTGTGAATCATTTCGACGTTAGGACGTGCTTTTGATTTATGATGATGTGATAACAATTTGATTTATGAGAAAGGATGTAAAAGAACCCACGGAATATTTTTGTTGTTGTTGTTCCAATAAGACACTCCTGAAAAATTTGTGTTCTTTAATTTCTTAATTTCTTGTGCAGAACAGTTATCTTTTGTTTGAAACTAATTAATAGAGACGGAACGAGAATTTTCCACAGTAGTTAATTAAGGTTTTTTTGTCTTGTAAAATGAAAACAACAATGCGCTTCATGTTTTAAATACTGTTTTCATCGCACGCGTGTATTTATGTGTAATTTATTATTCTGTAGAACAAAGAGTATTATTTTAATCATTCAAAAAAGAATGTTTATTAAATGCTAATGAAGAATTTGAGAGATTTTAGTACAGTAACAGATGGCTTAGCGAATTCATTTACTTCGGTTTGTCGTTGAAGAACAATACTAACGATCGAATGTGCATATATATATAATAGATACTACTATGTCCAAAAAGTAAGACCAATTATTTTTTTTTGAAACACGTCGCGGTGATTCACGTCGTATCTCTTCAATCGATTAAAAGCGGTGTCCCCGGAATGGACTTTTGAATTTAAGGAATAGTCAGAAGTCGCATGGGGAGAATACGGTGGTTGTGGAACTATACGGGTTTGATTTTTGGCGAAAAGGTCACGAAGTATCAATGCAGTGTGAGCTGGCGCATCCAGTGTTTTCGGTACCCATCGAGATTTGACGCGTTTGAGGCCCAAAATAGAATTGACCGATGCCTTTGAAATTTCAACAACAGCAGCAAGGTCTCTAATTGTAAATCGACGGTTTGCAAGCACCAAAACTTTAATTTTTTTGACGTGAGTTTCGGTTGAGGTGGACGGTCGACCAGAGGGCTCTTTCCGATATAGGAATGCTCACCGAATGCCTTCTGAAACATTCTATACTATTCCGCAAACAAAATTGAATGGAAATTCTTTGCTCAATTCATTCAGACATTTCAAAAATCGCCGGAGTCACATTTAGCGTCTCACAAAGCCAAGCGTAACTCAAAGACTAACGAATATTTTGAAGTGAAATTTCGCACAGATGTCAAGGACAGTGCCAAAAACAGGGGACAGTGCCTAAAAAAGGGGGAAAAAAATGAATTTTCCATAAGTCCCGGAAATTTTAAATTTTAAATTTGTCTTACCTTTTGAACACATTAGTAGGAAATTTTCGATTAATTTTTATCGCCGGGACAATAAGCGTTGTTGTTTTTCTATGTTTAAGAAACAGATAAATAGCAAATGTATACTTATGAAGAATGCCCTAGGCAGGGTCTTCTACATAACAGCAGCATTTGCCATTCTTTTGTTTATCCTTTTGTGTCAAAATGTTATTTCTTTTTCAGTTTATTTTTTGTTAGGGTTATATAAATGTACCCTGCGATTCATTTCTGTCACTGCTAAGTCTTAAAATTGTTTGCTTTAATTTCAAATGTAACAGTTTCTGTTAATTTCAGGTGTTATTATAGTTTACAAATTAGAATTATCCAGTATATTTTCATTCTAATGCAACTGGCAAACACTTAGACAATTGTCTTCGATACCTTAAAGTAAAAGCTGCGCCGATGTTACTCACGTAACACTAACTAGGGGGTAGGTGTATCTTGAAGATAACCTACGGAAGCGGAGAAACAATACCCCCGCAACATTCTACGATCACGTTAGACCGAGACCTACGGTATAAAGTGGCTTCCGAACCACTACAAACATCCATGGCACCGCCGGGACTCGAACCCGAAACCTGTGGTACCGAGCGCCAGAGAGCTAGCCACTCGGCCATTCAGGCCCAGATTTTCAACTTAAAGTAGCATATTTAACTGGTATAAATATAGAGATTTATGCATGCTCTATTTTGTTGAGATAGCGTGGGTTGCGTATATTCAACAACCGACAGACTAGTCACTTAATAACTTATTTTACTAAAATAACTCTACAACTATAATAAAATAACTCTCCAATTGGTATATGTTATTAATTCCATAAATTCATAACTAAATTCATGCATTTACATGACACATCACCTTTCTACTATTCGCTGAAGATGACAGTTTTATTGCTTCTTCCACAAGCATCATTTATGCTGTTATATTAATGTCATAACAGAAAAGACTTGAAAAGTAATTATGAATTGAATACTTACGAGTGTAGGCAATGAAACAATCATATTTTGGAAACAAGAATTATGTTATCCATGCAACTATAAAACAAATTTATAATTATAATTATTTAATTTTTAAAAACTCATATTTTCAAATGTAGGTCTACCATTTTCAAATGTAAGTTTACCATATATATCACACAAAGAAAATTCTAATAAAACTAAACCGAATCACAAAAAAAAAAAAAAAGCTCTAATAAAACAATATATTAGTAACTTTCATTTTGTACGAAATTTAACACAAAAGAAGTGAAAGTGTTAAGACAAATATCAAGAGAACAATATACTGTAAAGCTATTTTCTTAATCCTCAAAATAATTCTATTTTTGAAACATACATAAAAAATTATACAAACAAATTAATTTTTATATTAACATCAGAGATTGGAGATGCGAATTTTGAAAATTTCTGATTGTTTTGCCGATATATATTGCAGCTAGTTTTGCTAACACTACATTTTTGAGGTTATTTCTTGTGTTCTCATACATTACTACCAATAGAGAAACTAAGTGAAATGTATAAGTGTAAAGAGATACTGATTTAGTGTAAAACCACCCTCCACGTATGCCTAAAGTGTGCACAAGATGACCGTAGAGCGACAAGCCAAATCTCCACGTATGCGGCCTGTGGCCAATTGACCAGCGCTCAGGCCTTTGGTGCCACAGGCTTTAGGTTCGAATCCTTAAGGTGGCATGAAAGTTTGTTAGTGATTTGGAATCCAAATTAAACTGTAGGTCCTGGTCTAATTAGCCTAGAGTGTGCACAAGATGACCGTAGAGTGAAAAATCAAATCTCCACGTACACCGATAACTAATGCGAAACCAATAAATTAATACACCGATAAATTAATGCGAAGCCGGAATTGAAGAAATTGTAATCGTTTCCGTTCATAAATTTATGCTAATCATTTTAAAAGGTTCAACCCAATACCTTGTAGTAAGAGGCTTGTCTTTTAAAAATTTCCCATAAACTTGCCAATTATATATATAAAAAAAAAAAAGTTGACTTAATAATAATAAAAATTTTTGGTATACTTGTCATCATCAGTGGCGCACTAGCCCATGATGGTCCAAGGCCGTATGCTTACTGGCAGATTTCTAAACAGGAGATGCTTTTTTACGGGGTAGGGTTGTCAGTCCTACGCCCTATAATCATATCAGACCGGTAACTACATGGATTAAAGTGGATTTCGAATCCCAACAACCATCCATGGCACCACCGTGACTGGGACCCGAAACTTGCGGCACCGAAAGCCAGAGCGCTAGCCACACGGCTATTAGGCCCCTTAGTGTACTTGTGTATAAGACAATTATAAACTTTCCATTGTAAATCAAGCCTACCAAGATAAGAAAACATTTTTTTAATCACCAGAGAGTCATCGTAAAGTACTGTAATAGCAAAAAAGAAAATCTGTTTCGATTTCATATGCTTATGGCATTTGATTTTCTTCAGTTTTTTAATAAGTATAGTTTTGATAACCATGCATAATTTATGGAAGTCTGAATAAACGATAATCCCGAGAGACTGAATAATTTGAAAACTATATATGATTCATAAACGAGCGTCATGGGGAATATTACACCACTCATCAAGCAATGCCCTCCGAAGTTCCGGCTGACAGGTGGGAGGGGGTTGACGGGCTGCAATTCGTCGGCCAAGCATATCCCACACATGCTCTATTGGATTCAAGTCCGGTGAGTATGCTGGCCAATCCATACGAGTGATATCCTCCAATTGAAGGCATTCGTCTACAATGTTTGCACGGTGAGGACGGGCGTTGTCATCCATAAACAGAAATTCAGCAGCTATGGCGCCCCGAAACAAACGTACATGTTGTTCCAGAATGACATCCCGATAGATGTGGCCTGTCATCGTTACACTCTGAACATGCAGGTCAGTTCTGGAACCAAGAATAATTCCTCCCCAAACGAGCCATCCTGCACCACCGTAACGGTGTCGTTCAATGGTGTTCTCGTGGTGGTAACGGGTACCTGGCGCTCTTCACATGAAAGTCCGGCGAGTATCAGACTGCAAACTAAACCTGGACTCGTCGGAAAACATCACACAAGACCACTGTTGCGGTGTCCACAATGCATGCTCTCTAGTCCAGGTTAATCGCAGGCGACAGTGAGTTGCGGTGAGTGGAACACATCTGACAGTTAAGTTGTTAAAAGAAAGAAATTTTGATAATAAAATAGAAGAATAAGAAATAAATAAAAGCAAAATCCAAAAAGAGAATAAAATAATAATTTGTAATGGATTTTTCTACAGATATGAGGATAAAAAAATATAAATGGAAGTGGTAAAATTTTTTCTTAAATTATTGAAATGCGGGCGATAAGTGAGGGAGTTATCAAGAATAAATCCTAAGCACTTAATTTTGTGGACCAGTTAACAATGTTATTAAAAATAGTGACGTTAAAAGTAGGTAATTATGGATAGTGACGATAGGATAGGTAATTATGGATAGTGACGATAGGATAGCTAATTATGTATAATGACGATAGGATAGGTAATTATGGATAGTGACGTTAGGATACGACGCTAGATAAGATAATCTCGTGTAAAAAAAAAATTGCCTTTATTAGTATTTGATGAAATTTTTCATTTAGATAGCCAGTTTAAATTGCTGAGTTGTAATTTTGCAATAGATGAGGGATGCAACATAATTTTTTTTTTTGCAAATTAGTGCAGTGTCATCAGCATAGAGTGAAAGTTTGACATTGTGAGATTGATTAATTTCGTTTATAAAGATATTATAGAGAAAAGCTCCTAAAAGATATCCTTAAGGAACTCAGACTTTAAAATTTTTTATTTTATAATCTACTTTATTAATCATACCAATGAAAATTCTATTAATGACGACGACTATTTGTAGGTTGACGGAGCTCCTTGGTTGCTAGGTAACCGTTAACTCCTTCTGTGCATGTGAAAGGGAAGTTACTTTAGCTTTAAGCCCAGTGCATTCAAAATAAACAATTAAAATAGAGATAATATATGAAGAAGATAATTTTTTTCAATAAAGTATTTAATTAATTATTAATTATAATTTAATAATTAAAATAATAAAGCAAAAAGAGGAATTTTAAGAATTACAAACTGAACGTAGTTTGAAAAGAGAACTTAAATAATAAAAATAAAAATACTTTCAGAAGTTAATCTAATTCAAAAAGGAGTACGTAACGTAACGGTAGGTGTTTAGTTGGAGTACCAGGGAATTTCCCGTACCTCCATATCTATAATTATTATTAAAACATAATTTTAAATCCAGAAGATGAGCTAAGAAAAGAATATTAAACGAGCCCATGCTCCGAGAGAATTTAGAGGAGTAAAAAGGTTAGTAAATACAAAATTTAAAATAATAGTTCACAAAAGTATTTAAAAATAAAAACTGTGGCAATTAAAAGGAGTTAAAAAATAACCGTTACGAAACCACGAAAACTTCTGGCTGGCTGAAGAGAAAGAGAAAAGGAAAGGGGAGGGCAGAGTTATAAACAAACCAAAACTATATCGTTTCGAAGTTCTGCGTTGGAGCGACCTTGAAAGAAAAGACCGATTCCGAAGCTATCAAAATAAACTACAGTGGTGGGAAAATGGTTTTAAACTGAAAATGGATCTTCTTTTTGGAACCGGAAAATGAAGTTCGCGTCAAAACGAGAGAGTGAAATGTCTGGCACAGAGCTTTTTCATCCCGGATCAAAGTGAATTTTTTTAGCCACGGGGAATGAACAGAAGTCTTGAAAGTAAATAGAACGCGGGCGTTTTTTTGCATGGCGCGTGGTCGGATCATAATACGGGAGATTTAGTAGTGTTGGATTTGTAGATACATCAATTTTTAGGATGAAATTTTCGGTAATCTTTTTGCCAAGGTTTAGAATAGGATCAATTTTTAATTCGTCGTGAATACGATGGCGGTTATAATGAAAAGTCGCATGTGTTATCGTCATTAAGAACTGATTTTGAAGAACCTGTAGTCGCTTCAAATAGATCATTGCTGAATTTATCCAGACCGGAATCGCATAAAGCAGTATAGGTCGGATAAGTGCGATGTAAATATTTAATTTGCCTCTGAGCGATATTTTGCTTTTCCTGAAAATTAAAGGTGCAATTGTGAATTTGGCTTTATTAGCTTTAGAAATAATGTAATGAATGTGTTTTTGAAATGTAAGGCAGCGGTCCAATATGAGACCAAGGTATTTGTACTCAGTTACAAAAGGCACTGGTTCGTTAAAGATAAGAATTTGATGAACATTTGGAGTGGTTCTTTTGCGGTGAAAGATGAGAACTGCACATTTGCTGGTATTAACTTTGATTTTCCATAAGCAGAGCCAAGTTTAAATAAAGGAGTACAAGTTAGAAATAACAAAAACGTTTCAGAGCAGTTTGTTAAGAGGATGAACTGGTAATGACGGGGAAAATCTGCGAATCGTACAAGGTCAATTACAAGTGAGCGATACAAGAGCAGAACCTGGGGGGAAACGAAAACGTTTCAACTACCAAGTCCTGTAAACAATATAGTCACTACGTGGCATTGTTAGATGGTTTGGAGCACATACAGTTGGCAAAGATTTGTAGCTTGTCAGCTTTATTGTTGGCAGAATTAATTTGATTGATTAAATTTGGAAGATTTTTGATATCAGTGAAAAGAGAAATGAATTCTTTCATTAATATAAAAGCATTTTGGAATGAGATCTTCAATGACAGGTAGTAAACTTGGTTGGTTTTGATTTACATTTCTATTAATGACGACGGCGACGATTTGTAGTTTGACGGAGCTCCTTGGTATGGGTAACCGCTAACTCCTTTGCATATGAGAGGGAAGTTACTTTAGCTTTAAGCCCATTGCATTAAAAATAAAACAATTAAAATAGAGATACTAATATATGGAGAAGAGAAGGTTTATTTTTCTTTTCAATAAACTATTGAATAATTATAATTGAATAATTAAAATAATAAAGTAAAACCAGGATTTTGAAGAATTACAAACTGAACGTAGTTTGAAAGAGAACTTAAAAATAAAAATTCTTTCAATAGGTTAATCTAATTCAAAAAGGAGTACAAGTTAAAAATAACAAAAACGTTTAATAGCAGTTTGTTAAGAGGATGAACTGGTAATGACGGTGGAAATCTGCGAATCGTACAAGGTCAGTTGCAAGTGAAAGATAGAAGAGCAGAGCCTGGGGGAGGGGAAACGAAAATGTTTCGACTACCAAGTCCTGTAAACAATATAGTCACTACGTGGCATTGTTAGATGGTTTGGAGCATATACAGTTGGCAAAGATTTGTAGCTTGTTAGCTTTACTGTTGGTAGAATTAATTTGATTGATTAAATTGGGAAGAATTTCTATTAATGAGATAAGAGTGCATAGGTTTAATAATAAATGGTTGAAAGTTAAAAGTGATAAGTTTATGAACATGCATTATAAATCATACTCTATCAAATTCTTTGGCCACATCAAGAAAGATCTCTGGAGTGCCAAATTTAACTGCAAAATCCTCCGAAGCAGTTTATGTGAGATTTAGAAGTTGATGGGTTGTAGAAAGTTTCCCCATAAAGCCGAATTGCTTAGAAATCATAAATATGTTTCTTTTCATATAAATTAAGTTATTTAAGATAGAATGTCCCGCAATTTTGGTAAAAGAATAAAGTAAGGAAATAAGTCGATAGCTATTGGGTTTGGTATGATCTTTGTCAGGGTTAGGTATTGGAATAATACAAGAAATTTCTCTAACAGTTAGGATAATAGAAAAGATAAAAAATACAATCAATAATGTGGCAGATAAAGATAATTTTAAATGGAAGAGTTTTGAGAATATTGTTTGTAATATTGTCTAAATCAGGAATCTTATTAATATTTAAAAAATAAATATAGTTAATAACAGTAGAGACTTTACTACAAACAATTTTAGAATTAAGCTGACTATTATAAAAACCACTGATAATATTTTCAACAAAAAGATTTGTAGAAATTTGAGATATTATTTTCAATAAATTGATTTTAAAGGCTGTCAACAATAGTTTCAGCTTTAAGATGATTTGCAATGATGGGAGAAGAGATTTGAGCTATAATAGTAGTCTTGATATAAATAGATTTACGCTTCAATGTTCTAACGGTCCTCCAGATTTTGCAAATATGTCAAGATCAAAATGATTTGCAAAATTTTCAAGAAAATACTCAGCCCCATAAAGTGTGATGAGTGTTGAAATCGCCATCAGCGAGATTAAGAGTGCGGAGTTCATTTTCCCAGGATTGTTGCTTGTAAAGATAAATTTCCATTCGTAGATTTGGTTTGTCGCTCTAAGGTCATTTTGTGCACGCTTTAGACTAATTAGAACCCGAACCTACAGTTTAACGGGGATTCCGAACCATAAACAAACCCCCATGCCACCGCCAGGATTCGAACCTGAGGCCTGGAACTAAGGGCCAGAGCGCTAGTCAATTAGCCATCATGCCGCTTCCCTTCGGATGAGAATCTATGCAGAGTATATTAATGTTTACTCTCAGGACCTTTAAATGATTGCCAGTTTTTCCTTGCTTTGTTTTTGTTGGTGATAAGGTAGTTTCTAAGTGGTAGTAAGGTAGTTTTAAGGTAGTGGTGGTAAGATAGTTTCTTTTTTTCCGGGTAGAAAGTTTTAGAGGATGCATTATATGAATTTAGAGTATGGTTGGTGAGAGAAGTAACTTCAAAATCATGTTCTTCAGAGAAATTGTTATCCAGATGAATTTTAAAAGCTGCCCACTTAGTAGCCGCATTATACTATTGAGGAATTTAAATGGAGTGAAAGGGCATATTAAATTTAACAATTACCAGATTATGGTCAGAGAGTTCTGAAATAGAATTAATTTCAAAATTACATTGGGAATTATTCGGTAAGGCATGGTCAATAGAGGAGGAAGAATTTTGCTCATAACGAATAGAACTACTAGGACAAGAATCAAGATCAAAATGATTTGCAAAAATTTCAAGAAAAATATCTGTACTATTATTCTAGCACAACTCCAAGAAATGTGATGAGCATTGAAGTTACCATATAAAATATTAGTAGACAAAAGAATTTTAATATTATGAGTTATTTTTACCAATGTAATTTGGGATGTAGATGTAGCCAATTGGGAGTGGAGGAGTATGTGGAAAGTTAATATTTATAAACGTGTATTGAAGGGCATTAAGAGAAATAATTAGAATAAGTTAAGATTGTGCTTTAAAGAATTGTGAACAAGAGCTGACGTACCACCAGTGGATAAGGATTTTGAGAGCCATTGTTATTAGGAACGATGTAATCAAGGATAAAAAAGATAGTAAATAATTAGAGGTGTGTTTTCTGCAAGAGCACAATATGTGGTTAGTGTTTATACAGGAAGTAAGAGGGCCTGAATGGTCGAGTGGCTGGCGCTCAGTACCACAGGTTTCGGGTTCGAGTCCTGGTGGTGCCAAGGATGTTTGTAGTGATTAGGAATCCACTTTCAGCCGTAGGTCCCGGTCTCATATAACTGTACAGCGTCACGGAGCAAAAATCAGACTTCTACCTACGGGTGCTCCATCACAACAGAAGTTGCTTCCTTCAACCATGAGTCCATGCGAGATCGTGGATAATAATAATAACAACAGAAAGTAAGAGAATTCGTTGAGTTTAGATATGATATTACATGCTTTCCGATAGCATATACGAAGACCTGTAAACAGCATAACTATCACAGGAGTATTGTGAGATAAACATTGAATAAAGATTTGTAATTTATCAGCAGGGTTTTGCATATTTTTAAATTTATTGGCCAATGAGAATATACAGCCATTAGTAATAGTAAAAACGGAGATAAACTCTTTCAAAATAAACATAATTTCTGAAGAAATATTACGGATTGATTGTTATGGCTTGGAGGACAGCAGCAAAGCTGACATTTGGAGTAACTTGCGTGGGAGTAAGGATGCGATTGATATGTTTACGTAAATTGATGGTCTGAGAAGTGTTAAGGCTCCTTCCCATTGAAAATTGTTTCGATCCCTTCACATCGAAACTTCAGAAATAGCATTACGCCTAATGAAGTTGCTCTTCGAGTTGAAATTTGGTTAACTCGAAGCGGTGAATTTCAAACCTGTTTCAGGCGAACGTGGTGATTGGTCAAATCTTGTCGCTTAAACGTTTTTCGCCTCGGTGGGAACGAGCCTTTAGGACGAGGCTTAGGGAATCTTGGTCAGCCCCGCCAGACAGCTACATGACCGTTAGCGCCGCAGTTAATGCACGTTGATTGATTAATTTTTTTCAGACTTGGAATATTTGATACATTCCTTAAGCTACTGCTACTCTTGTTGACTATCTTCTATTTTGGCACTAAGGTTTAGAATCTTACTTAAAGATTTCATTATTGACATCACAGCGTGACCGAACAAGTTACCAGATAGTAATGGCTGTTTCCTATTCGTTTTGTGATGTGTGTAATCTTAATGTTATTAAATTCCTTAAGAGCTAGAGTTAGTTGAATTCTTTCAATATCAGTTTTAACAGATAGGCCTTTAAGAACTGCTTTAATGGATCTTTCTCTGACTTGATGGTAATAACAAATAATTCAATATTATTTTCTGTGAGATACCTCGTAATATCCTTGTGATGATCAGTATCTTTTGGGAACATCTTGAGCATTTTCCCCGCAAGCACAATACGATTCCTTGAAATGTTCATCACACTTTTTGTGAGACTCACTAAGATTTACCACAGGGTGAACCATAATTGTAGGAATTCGCCCAGATTTTGAATTCGCTTGGCAGAATGGAAAATGTCTACAACAGATTGTTGAAGCGCAACAGTTCTGTTGAATAACTGCAAGTATTCAAGGGCCTTTTCGAAAAACGTTCGGAGCGAGTTTCCTTGTCCTACTTACAAACAAATCTAAAGATAGCTACAATATCAGGGAAGTTTAGCTAGCTCTTATTTACCTCCACTTTTCTGTGCACCCACGTTGTCCTTGAATTACACCTCTGTTTAGTATTTTATCATCTTAACTACTTTTTAACTTTAATTGTATTTTTGAGGCAGCTCAACTGGCCCCTAAATGTAGCGATTTTTAATTTTTAAAAATCTTTTTCTTTTATTTTCTGGTCCCTCAATTCTACCTGAGAAGTTCTTTTTGGTTTCTTCTATTTTAATCAATTTTATTTTTTAATTTTCTTTTAATTTTATGCAACCTCGTGAATTCATAGCGTGAATTCTAATTCTAAACATTAATCCTGATTAGGTGGTTAAGGGGACTTCGACCTCAATGATATTCCGTAAGCGGTATGCCAGTTACTTGTTGCCACTACACTCGAGCAAGAATGCTTATGAATTTTTGATTTAAAATGCGTAATTTCGCTTGGGATTTGCGGTAGTCATAATTTTGGAGATTAATTTTACAACAAATTTGTATTTAACGAAGCTCCTTGGCTACAAGATAGCCGCAAGTCTCTATCAGGAAAAACACCAGATGAGGAGATATATACAGTGCATGAGAAAGCAGCGAAGTAGAAAGAGAAAATTGTTCTTTGTGGTAACGATTTCTTTCTTGAGAATTGGTGATGCTGATGATATAGCATGGTGACAGTCGAGATTAATTCATCCATCATCATTCAGGATGGAGAGTACCTTGGCCGAGTATGGCCCTAGACTCCAAATCTGGTACTATGTGAGACATTGGAAAAAACAAGACATTAAAAATATAAAAAGAAGGCAGTGGGCAATGGTCAAGTCGCACGGCAATATAACAAATAACAAAGAACGAAAAATAGCATGGAACAGATAAAAAATAAAATGAGCAATTAAATAGCTAGCTTAAAACATCTTGCAATTACTTGAAATTTTTCGAATGGCGAATTTGCAGCTTTCAATTGTGCATAAAGTTATCAATACCTCCAAGCATGTTGAAGATACTAGTAACTTCTTGAAGGACGTAAACTGTTTTGGCAGCCGTGTCAGTATCAAAATCTTGCCAGATGTTTTGGCGATCGGGAATCACGGTGGAGCAGCAGGCGGCGGCCCACGCAAGAAACTTGCGTAGGAGACACCTGGCGTGACTGGTCGAGTGGCGAAAGTGCTCCGAGGAGGTTCAGCAGTGCGATTAGGCGGAAGGCGTGGCTTCGGAAATTTCGGGCAACCGCGCCAAGCGGCAAGGTGCCCCATCTGGTGGCAGTTAATGCAGATAGGATTTTCAATCCTATCCTTGATCAAACAGTCTTTCAGGTAGTGCTCGCCACCACATTTAAGGCAGCGCTTCTTGAGATGACAATTTTGTGCCGAATGGTGGAAAAAATTGCACGAAAAACACTGGGAAGCCCCCGGATTCCGGTTAAATTTTTCCACTCGCACGGAGAGGTGGAGTAATCGATTGACTTCAAATATTTTTGAGTTCGCTTCACACCTTTTGTACACTAACTGCCACACAGGAATTAGTGCCTTGGTCTTAAGATTTGTCAGTTGTCGCACTTGATCGATGTTAAGTCCAATTTCCGAGAGTCCAACGGATATTTCCTCAGCAGAATAACTGACAGGGAGTCCTTTCAAGACGGCTTTTAGTGGTCGCTGATTCTTCGGTGTAATCACGTAATACTCCGTATGAGAGTTTTTCAGGAAGGTGGTGATTAGCCGGTGTTGATCCGGATTACCTGGAAATATTTTGAGATATTCACCCGCGAGCTTAATCTTGACTTCATCCTGAAACTTTCTGCTGATTTCAGCAATGATCTCCTTTAAACTGTCAGAATACCGCACCATAACTGGTGGGAGTTTAGGTTCCCTGACCTCTTGGGGTTCATCTTCAATAGATTCATCAACAACTAAGTTGGCAAATTTGTTGGAAGTGTCTATTGAGCTAACATCAGCTGCAGCAGGACAGGATTTAGCAGTATGCTTTTAGCGGGTTGCAAGCACCCATCAGCATTAGTTGCAGCACTAGCTGGCCTTTTGGGCTTTTTATGTTGCAAGGTAACTTTGGCGCTACTATGCCGTGCACAATTAACTAAGGGACATTGACCAAGCCCACTTACCTGTTTTTCCGCATCCAATACAGCTTCTGCGGCTTTCTTGACAGTGGCAGCTGAGGCCTTAATTGTTTTCGCAGTCACAAGACCAGCGTCCATAAGTATTTGCTGCTGCGCGATGGCTTGATTTGCCAGATCATGGTGCTTCCGGCGTTCAATGAGTAGCTGCGTTCGAGATTAATTATAATCGGGTTATCGGAACTATTAAATTTATGAAGTAAATTAATAAAGTGGTATTTCTCATAGTCAAGATTCTGTTCAAGTTTATGCCCTTTATGCAGAAATTTAAAATGGAACGATGTTTTTGTAATTCTGAGGAAGTAAGATTTTTAATATCTTTACAATCTTTGATAAATTTATGTAAGCGTCGAGTATTGAAGTGCTATTCCAAGCCGTGTGTGCCGCATTGAAATCTCCTGTTAGCCGTTAGGGTTTGAGTCTATGAGTTTAAGATCTGCCGTAGAATAAGATCGTGGAATAACAAAAGTGAAGATGAAATTAACAAACGGATCATTATTAAAGTTAATTTCGATTATTGTATTTTCAAAGCCTTTTCAATTTCCAATGATTTTCAATGTCAATGCCTTTTTTTTTTTTTCAAAGCCATCCTGATGCTAGGTTTAGGATGATGAACCAAGCTATTTTTTTACTGATACAAGTACCTCCGTATGCACTTTTGCGAGTGGAACTTATTCTATCTCTCCTGACATAGCTGCTAAATTTTACAATTTGATATGGCAATGGGTTCAGGAATTTGCCCCGGGGTGCTACTGTTTTTGGGATTTATAATATTAAAAAATTTAAATTAAAATCTTCGAGAGGGAACTATGTTTCTTTTACTCTGGGAAATCAATTGTATAATAGGGTACAATTTAATAATTTTGATGTGATAACAATATTTGTAAAAATAATCTATAATCTAATCGGCTAATATTTTTTGAGGAGTAGGATTTTTTTTGTCCATGATCATTTTCAATGAAAGGAAAATCGTTTGGAATTCAATAGTTTTCCATTTTTAAGATTGCTGTTATGTGTTTTGTTCTTAGATTAAATTCTAAATCTTACGGGTAACCTGCATATCGGCCCATCCAATTAAATTTTTTTTTCAATTCCTTCTATTAGCTCACACTCTCCCTATATATATATCTAGTTCAAATTTTCAATCGTTAAATGTGAATCGGTACGATTCATCGGAGTTCCTTGGTCGCGAAGCGACCAAACCTCCTATTAGCAAGAAATAATTAAACAGTGGTAGTCGGTCACTGCCCATTGATAACGAAAAACAATTTGCACAATATATAGAAAAAGTAAAAATATAAAAGAAAACATATACAAGAAAATACAAAGCACAACTACTAAAAAAAAAAGAGAAAAAGACCGGAGAGAACCTAAAACCGAAGCACAACATAGCACCCACGCAGGAGTATTTAAAAGAACAAACAAAAATATACGCGGAGCGCGAACTTAACCTGAAGTTACCAGGACCATAGAAAAATGCAAGAGAAGAAATGCAGTCTACTGATTGATGTTTATAACACATCTAGGTCTTTTACGAGACGAGTGCAGAGAAATATCATATTCAAATTGATTTAATGCTTGGATGACAGAGTTACTAGATCTATTGAGTGATGAATAAAAGTTTTTTGCAATTTTAGCCACATATTCCCTAAAGCTAGGCATGGAAAGTGCATATTTAATTTCGGCGTTTCTAAAATACCATGGGGCATCAACAATCATGCGGATAACCTTGTTTTCAAGCCGTTCTAAAATAATAAAATTGCTTTTGGCTGTAGAGCCCCAGACTGAACTCGCATATGCTATTATCGGACGAAGATAAGCTAAATAGATTAGTGTTTTTAGTTCAATTGTTAGTTTAGAATGTCTGCCCATGACAGAGTAAAATTTACGCAAAACATTATTAAATTTATCGCGCAAGTAGTTAATATGAGCCTTAAATGTTAGTCTTCTATCAAAAATTACACCTAAATACTTAGCTTCTTTAGACCAGGAAATGTTAGTATTAAAAATAGTTATGTTAGGAGGATTATAGACTTTTTCCCTGGTAAATAGCACTGCTTCAGTTTTCGCGACATTGAGTTTAATTTTCCATTTTTCTAGCCATGATTCAAGAGTGTTGATGTAGTTTTGTAAGTTTTTCTGGATGATGTAAATACCTTCCCTGTGTAATAATTGCTGTATCATCAGCGTAGAGTGTCAATTTAATTCTGTGGTCTTGTGGAACGTCATTAGTGAAAATATTGTACAGGAAGGGCCCCAAGATCGATCCCTGAGGAACACCCGCGAGAATCTTGCAGTTTTTAGAATCAGTATTGTTAACAGAAACGATAAAACTTCGATCAGAAAGATAGTTGTAGATAATTTTGATAATGTATGGAGAGTAATTATAGTTAATCATCTTATAAATTAGCCCCTTTATCCAAACCCGATCAAAGGCTTTCGCCACATCGAGGAAAATTACTGCAGTGTCCTGCTTCCATGAAAATCCTTCATTGATGGTTTCAGAGAGGTTGTACAGTTGGTGAGTGGTAGAAAGATCCTGCATAAAACCAAATTGTTGAGGTATTAGAATGTTCAGAGCCTTAGATTCATGATTAAGCAGATCAGCAATCACCCGTTCAATAATTTTACTAAAAGTAGAAAGTAAAGAAATCGGTCTATAGCTATGAGGTGAAGTAGGATCTTTGCCCGGTTTTAAAATAGGAAGTATTCCAGCAGTTTTCCATGTTTTTGGAAAGTAATTAAGAGTTAAAATAGCATCTGTTATGTTGCAGATTTGGAGAATGCATTTGAAGAGAATATTTTTAAGCATCTTGTTAGTAATGCAGTCAATACCAGGCGTCTTGCTAATTTTAAGGTTAGAAATAATGTTAATCACTCAATCGTTAAATCGTTTTTATTTATCCACTCCGGTTTAAATTATTATTAAAGTTTCAGTTAAAGTTTTAGTTTCCATTAAATTTAATTATTTAATTTTAGTTTTTTTTTTAGATTTAAGTTGCATGTATCTACCAATAGATGGCTCCAGATAAACTTAAAAAAATGAATGAAAATTATTTATAAAGGACTTTCAACAATATAGCAAAAAAGTAGGAATTGACTTTAAAAAAAAAAAAAAAAAAAAAAATTATATTACTTGTGTTTTTTTTTTTTTTTTTTCCCCTTGTAAAACACATCCGTAAAAATTTTGCAAATAATCTTTGGCAACTTCAAATCCATGTTAGTTTCGGTATTTGTAACTATTTGAATTGCTAAACAATGCTGCTGTTTCTATAAGATAAAATAAGAAGAGGGTGTATCTGCGATATTAAGTGTTTGTCAGTTGTCTAAGCACGTTTTGACTTATTCTACCTGCAGTTGTCAGATGATTTTTCTGCCATATAAATAACAGAATTATGAATTTACCTATATTATCAATATTCTGTTTATTTTGTGTGACAGTGGTTAGTATAATGATAACAACTAAATAATTTAAATACAATGTATTTTGCTCAAAATATCTATGTTTTTCTTATAGAATATTTAAGCAACTTTTTATTATCTTAAGTTGATATTTTAAAATTCTTTTAATTAAAGATCAACTTATACAAAATTAAACTTATATATATTATATTTGCATTTATTCATAATATTTTAATGTAATGATTCAAACACTATTGACAGTAAAATAATTTAAAATTGTAAATCCATTATTTGTTAATTGTTACAGTCTTGTATTTAGACAAAATTTTAAACTTTTAATTTATTTTAATCTGCTACTATTAAACATTATAATTTTTTCAGTTTTTTAAACTGTGTATCATTTTAAAATTATTTCTTATTTTTGTGAATTGCAACATTGAATTTCTCACCTCCCATAAATAATAAAAAAAAATTATCATTTTGTTTTTAACATGTTCTATATGTGTTTTTGCTACCTAATATTTAATAATAATAGTAATTACTTTCTTTAAGTTTCTTACTTATTATCTTTTTTACAGTAAGATATAGTTTGTAGTATTAATATCAAAATATTAGAGAATATAATTAATTTATTTCATAAAAGTTTTATTTTTAATTTTTGTTATCTGATGGTATTTTAATAGTTTTCTTTATTTAATAGGTTTTTTCAAAGTCTTTCACTGTTGACTATGAAAATAACACTTTTCTTAAAGATGGAAAACCATTTCGATATATGTCTGGTTCAATTCACTATTTTCGTGTACCTTCTGTATTTTGGTATGACAGATTGTATAAAATGAAAATGGCAGGTCTAAATGCTATACAAACGTAAGTATTTATATACTGTAGTTTTACAGAGTAAAATATAAATAAAATACAACTTTTTTCTACAAATAAATTGTTACTACTAAATTGTAATTATATCGTGGATTATATTCACAATAGAGTAACTGAGGAAAATTGTATTCAATTTCAACAATTTATTAATTTAGATTTTCCAACTATGATTCTTTTTGATATTATGTTACTTTTTCACTGCATGATTTATTTTGATTGCTGATTTGTTTATAGTTTAATTTTTTATTTATTGTTTCCTTAATTAGATATGTTGAATGGAACCATCATGAACCTGAACCAGGTGTATATAATTTTGATGGTGATTATAACTTGCCAAAATTTTTAAAAACAGCGGATGATTTGGGATTGGTTGTAATTTTACGAACTGGGCCTTTCATTGATGCTGAGCGAGATATGGTTAGATGCAAAAATTTTAATTTAAATTTTGAACTATTTATAAAATAATGTAGTATATTAAAATTCTGCTTGTAATTTTTTTTTAAATTTTTATTTTACAACTGATCATTTTTTTTTTTCATTTATTTAATTTTATTTTCCCCTCTTTCCTTTTTCTATTAATTTAAGACTTTATATTTATCTACTAATTTTTTTAGTAGATAATCTACTAATTATCCACTAATTTATCTACTAACAGTTTATAAAACCAATAATTTTTTTTTATTTGTAAAATGCATACAGATGTACGTACTGGAGACACTCCTCATGATAATTAATTTTTATTTTGTTTTAAATATTGATATTATACTTTAGATTTAAAAATTGGTCCTCATAGTGTTATTTTGAAGTCGGTCAGCAACTTTATTTTATTTATGTGAAATACTTCATTTTATAATACTAGTTTTTAAGTAAGCAATCTGTTTTGAACAGCTGGACCAAATCTAGCCCTTGTATCATAAACCAATATAATATATATAAATAATCATCACTTTCATATGCTTACTTTGTAAAATGTATGTAATATATTGAACTGCAGTATTTGATTAATATTTTTTATATAGTACAGTACAGTATATATTAATATTTTAGGTATAAAAATTTCTATTGTTTCATGAATTTCTTTTTCTGATTTGTTTTTCATGTAGGTACTTTATATTTTCGTTTCATTAATCATGATGTTGTTTTCTTTATTTCAAACAAGCTTGATAATCATTTCCTAATGAAGTAAAAAAAAATATGTGTTAATTAAACCTGTAATTTTTAATATATGTATATGATAATATTAGGTACATAATTTATTTTCAGGGTGGTCTTCCTTACTGGCTGATGAGAAACAATTCTAATATAAAGTTGCGTTCATATGATCCAAGTAAGCTTTAATTGTTACTATTTTATAGTGAGTTGATGTTAGCATTTATCTATATCTTTTATTAATATTCATTTATTTATTTTCAGTTCTAAAATAAATGCATTTTTTTGTGACTTTTAAATGAAATTCTAATGTGTATTTAGAAAATATTTCTACAGTTATATTCATACTTTTGTTAGAGAATATTATTAGTTATGTAAAAACATAAGTTTTTTTAATATACATTATATTATAATATGTGAATTATTATATATAATTTATTTTGATTTATTTTTTTTATCAATTTGTTTCTGTTTTCAAATTTGATATAATTAGATTCCCTCATTGTAAAAAAAAAAAAAAAAAAAAAAAAAAAAAATTTATAAAAAGTTTTAAATTTCATGTGGAGGAAGATCCTTTGAATAAATATATAACTGGTGCTTGTTAATGGGTTATTCGTATTTAGAAAAATATAAATGAAAAATTTTATTTAATGGTTAATGTGACTTGCACGGTATTAATTTGTGATTTTCCTTTCCAATGTTTATGTTCAAATAAAATTATTTTATGAGAAAATAATATACATTCTTATTAGTTATTATTTCATATATTATTTATTAGTGAAGAATAATTTTTTTCAAATATGTTAAATTTTTTTCAGCTTACATTAAATATGTTGATAGATGGTATAAAGTATTGCTTCCTATTATTGAGCCATTTTTGTACAATAATGGAGGTCCAATAATTACTCTGCAGGTAATTTTCGTAAATATAATTTCTCTTAACAATTACTTCACAAAACAGTTACTAAATAACTTAACTTATTTATTTAACAGTTAATGCTTCATTACTTTTGTTGAGGATTTTGAAATTTACTAAGCATTATCCATAATCTGATTATAGCACGTTAAAAAAATGCAAGCTCATGTTAAATTCATCTTCAGGGTAATGAATTTCAAAGTTGAGGACCTCACCTAGATAGATCTTAGAATTCAGGTACCATGATACATAAAATGCTATTCCTGATTCACGAGAATGGCGGATACGTTGATTACAAAATTCAAAATCCTCAAGAATAAATAAAATGTCATTTCAGTTTCATCACAGTAATTTATTTTTATGACCATCATGAATTTTTAAGTATTGAGAAGCTCCATATTTTTCTTATTAGGGACTTAAGGATTTTTTTCCCCAGAATTCTCCTTTTTTTTTGTGTCTTCATTGGTTTTTCTACCACATTTCATTCAATTCTGATTGTTAGATCAAGTGACGGAGTAGTTT
Source organism: Caerostris darwini (assembly GCA_021605075.1). Lineage (NCBI taxonomy): Eukaryota > Metazoa > Arthropoda > Arachnida > Araneae > Araneidae > Caerostris > Caerostris darwini. Next base: position 25,847 of record BPLQ01000321.1, read on the forward strand.
TTAGTTTCAATTTAATTGTGTACACTCACTACGCAACGTTAACTTTCTCTTTTTCGTATATTTATAAATAACCATTGTGTTTTTAAAATTTCATTGTTGCAATTTAGTATTAATTTCTTATTTCATTAAAAAATATTTTTAAAAATGATTTACAATAGTGTGAATATTTAATATCTTTTTTATCATTTGTCAATGGCTTTTTTGTGAGTATGTTCTTTACTACTGACTTAAAGTATTTTCAAAATAAATAAAAATTTACTCATATGATTGTTCAATGCTAAAAAATTATATTTATTGAAAAGATTCGCCATTCCTGTTCTGTAATTTGTTTTATTTTTTGTATTCTTTAAATAATTTAAATGTTTATTTGTATTTATTTTTTAATTATTAAATAATGTGCAACTGAATATGTAATCAATATAATAGTTCAACAAATGTGTTATATTACTATGGATCATTAAAATACTTATGGCTAAAATATTTCTATTTTACAGATGTAGTATTATTTAAAAATATTATTTTTATCGTTATATATTTACAATTTAAGAATATTGTATATTATGAAAATATTTTGAGAATTCAATATTTAGTATGTTGATAGATACTGCTAAGTATATTGTGTGAAAAAGATTTTTTACACATGCATTTTTTTAAAGATTGAGAATGAATATGGTAGTATTGGCTGTGATGCCCAATATAAATCACATTTACGAGAGCTTGTCAAAAAAACTCTGAAGACCAAAGTTGTTTTATTTACTACTGATGGATCGGGTAGTAGTCTTCTTTCTTGTGGAAAAACAGATGAAGTTCTCTCAACTGTTGACTTTGGCACAGGTATTTTACCTTTATCTCTATGATTGCCTCTATCTATATTTTTATCTTTGATTCTCTTCAAAATTTGATATAGATTTTATTTGTATGAGAAATAATTTTTAATTCCTATGAAGTATAATTCAGAAGTCAATTTTTTAATGAAGTTATTATAACTATTTTATAGAATTACTAATAATCAATTTTAATACAAATAACAAGAATGATGTTAGATAACTTTCATTTCAGTAATTAAAGTTTTCTTTTGAACATTATCTCTACCAAAATAATGAATAATGAATTTTTTTTAATTAAATTTATATTATATTGAAATATCAATTTTGTTTATTAAAAATACTGAATACATTTTTTTTACATTATTATGAAATAATTCAAAATGTATATAAAAAAATATTTAGTTTTAATTTATAATTACAAGTTGATTATAAATTTAAATTTAAAAAAAATTAATTTAACATGTATATTGCATGTTTCAAAATAATAAAATTAAACATTATAGACATACACTGCGTAAAAAAAAATAGGAGGACAGTGTTTTTTTGCCAATTAATATCTCTTATTTTCTCCTAACTACCAGATATTTATGCAGATTTAGTTTAATGACCCTTTTTTTCATTTTAGGCAAAAATTAAACATCTACCTCTAATATTAATAATAAAATTAGTATATCTAATTTCCGATGCGTAAAAAAAGTAGAAGGACACTTGCTAATATATTTAATTTAGTGAGTTGTTCTTTAGTTAAATAGTGATTTTGTACTTTGTTTTATCCTTTTCTGTCAAAAAAATCTAATTTGTTTAAAAGTTACGCTGTTTCTCCGTTCTCAGAAATGCCTAAAGGAATACCTTTGAACAATTTTCAAAAAGGTAAAATTTCCGCATATCAAAATGATGGTAGAGGTGTCAGAGAGATTACACGATTGTTGCAGGTGAGTCCCAATACAGTTTCAAACTTTATCAGAAATCCTTATAAAAATGGAAAGAAAAAGAAGACTGGTAGACCGAAAAAGTTAACACCACGTGATGAAAGGAAACATGTTTGTGTGCTTAAGAAGAACAAAGGAAGTGTTTCAAAGGCAAGAAATCAAGCAGGACTTAATCATATGATGAAACAAACAGTTTACAACTATATTAAAAGATCTAAAAATTTCATTTTCAAAAAACTGAAACATCATCCTAAGTGGACACAAGCTCACATTGATAACCGTTTAGCGTGGGCTAAGGAGCACATGTCCTGGACTACAGAATGGACTTCTGTGATGTTTTCCGATGAAAAAAAATTTAACTTGGACGGTCTAGACGGACATCAGCACTACTGGCATTGTCTGGGGAATGAAGACGAATACTATTCAACACGACAAATGGGAGGAGGGAGCTTAATGGTTTGGTTGGCTGTTGGATATGGAGGAAGGACAAGTCTGGTTTTCTTAAATGGTAGGCAAAAACATACAGACTACATTCAAGTGCTGAATTCTGAGCTTCTTCCTTATGGCTCTGACTTGGAGGGTGAAGAGTGGAAGTTTCAGCAAGACGGAGCTTCCGTTCACACCGCGACTGGAGTCAAAAATTGGTTTCTAACAAATAATGTGGATGTTTTACCATGGCCAGCCAAACGTCCTGACCTTAATATAGTGGAAAACATCTGGGCAATGCTAGTTCGTCGAGTTTATGCTGATGGAAGGCAATTTGATTCGCTAACTCTGCTTCGAGAAGCATTGAATGACACGTGGGACAATTATTGTCAAACAAAAGTTCAATCTCTATACAATTCACTTCCAAACAGAATATTTGAAGTTTTAAAGGTCAATGGGAAGAACATTCCTTATTAAAATCACTATTTTTTCAGTCATTATAATGCTGTCCTTCTACTTTCTTTACAAAGTTTCAAAAAAGAGAAACTATTTTTGTTGTCATTAATATTTTATATTTGAATATCGTAATTCTGATGTTAAAATTGTATTTTTAAAATATTTGTAAAATGTTTCTAATAAAAAATTTTACTAAAAATAAACTATTTTTCGGTTATTGTTACAAAATCAAGTATCCTTCTACTTTTTTTACGTAGTGTAAATAAAGAAATAGCTAATACAAAAATAAAAAAAGATCTGAGAAGGGGTGAATTAGAAATACAACCATTTTGCTGAAAAGTTACAACAGTATTTGCTACATCTAAAATATCATGCTAGAAACACAATCATATTGTGTAACAAAACTATCATAAAATTTGCAATACAAAAGCAACGAAGTGCCTCACATTCAGACCCCTCAAGAAATGAAAAGAAATTGTAAAAGGCTGAAGTGTTCATAAGCTTGAATAATGAAACTGATAATCATTAGATATACATAAATATCAAAACGACGAATAACTAAAACTGCATTTGCAGATTAAAAAGTAAACAAGTATATATACCAAATATAGAATGACAAGATTTGAAATAAGTTGTCCAGAAAATCAGAGAAACTCAAAAGAAATTAACAAAACTCTCAAAAATTTTATAAAATCCAAAAACTCAAAAGTAAGTAATTGTAACATTTTGAAGATAGCTTTATCAAGAAATGTGTACCCTTAGGATATTATAAATTATGTTATTTCTGCTACTGACTGGTACAAGTCAAATTGTAGTTAGTGACATATTCCAATAATATGGAATACACATGGCAACCTTCTGTTTTGAGTGGGTAAGGTAATAGTAAGGAAAAAAAATTTGGCTCTGTTGCTTGTTTTATATAGCAAAAATTGAGTCACATGGTAAAATATCATGAATATAATTATGGCCATTAAATGAGTGATTGGAGGACAGACTATCAATAATTTGTATACATGGAGTATCTGAATGAGAGAATTATTGCCCACTTCAAGGTTTTCTTTTATTTAGCAGCATGGGAAAATGGAGTGGTGAAGTAGAAATTAATGAAGTCATTTGCTATTTCTCTGAAGAAATGTGAGAAAAAAAACACAAAGTATGGATAATTTCATATGAATAATGAGCAGATTAAAAAAGTAATGGCATAGAAAGGCTTCATAGGCACCATTTTTTAAAAGAATATATTTAATTTTTTTAATACTTATTTTGCCTATGTTATGTGTTTGTTCTTTTGAAACTTTAGAAATATTAATATTTTTTGGGTGAGATCTATGTCATATAAATCAATATCTAATTGTGTATACAAACCATATAATAATATTGGTTTTCATTAGATTTGGTTTCTTATGTTGATTGACTAACTCAAAAATCTTCTAAATATTTTCTTTTACTGCACCAAAAAATGTGATGCATTTTTTATTAAGACATTGTGTTATTTTTTAAGAACAGCTTTCTTTACAATGTAAAATAATAAAGTCTAATACAGTATTATAAAGTTTAATCATTTATTGTTACGAATTTAATTTTAAACTGCTAACTGTTTTCAAGCTATAGCAGCATTAATTTTACTTGAATTGCTGTATTGATTTCAACTTAGTAATATGATTAAAAAATAATAGTGCCTAGATATTGAAAGTGATATTATTCTCTTAAAAGTATAATTATTCATGTATCAGAAGAGTCTATCAAAACTTCTGTTAAAAGGTACAATATACTGATTAGCAAATGACATAATTTGAAAAAAATATATTCTAGGAGCAAATGTTACATATAATTTTGAGATGTTAAGATGGACCCAAGCTTCTGGCCCTCTGGTTAATTCTGAATTTTATCCTGGTTGGTTGGATCACTGGGGTCAACCACATGCAAAAGTTAGTTCTGATTCAATTGTGAAAACACTGACTGATATGCTTGAGGCAAATGCTTCTGTGAATGTGTAAGAGAAAATAACATTGCTTTTTCAAAATCCTTTTGTAATTAATTTTATGCATTCATCATTGATTGTATATAATTTGTTTGCAACTAGGTATTGAATTTAAAGTTTTTCTATTTATATCCAGACAACCAAAGAATTTTTAGTGGTTATTTTAATGGGTATTAATTTTTTCATTAAAATTATTTTTGATAACTATAATATTTTTTATTTTTCAGCTTCAGAAAAGTTTAAATTAAAAAACACAACAAACTTGTGAAAGTTTTACAAAAATTAAATTTCATAGATTCTCTTAATTCTTAAAAATTAATATTTAAATTTTAACATATATGATTATGTTTATGTCCATGTTATATGCATATCTATTACTGCACAAAAATATTTATAATCATATAATCAAATACAAAGTACTGATTTACCTTTACTTACAAAAAATATATTTATTAACCCATACGCGATTGCGACAATTTTCATTAATCTTCTTTTTTTTCCATTCTGATATAAAATATATTTCTTCGCATATATATATATATAAATCCTTTAATTTAATTATCTTAATTATGTGGACCAAATTTAAATTATTTCTAAAGATTTTAAGTTTCTTTTTCAATAATTTTTTATGGCATATTTTCCCTTATCTTTTTGGACATTTTAGATATGAATGAAATAAAAATATAAATTGTTGCAAGATACTGAATCTAAGTACATTTTCAGTGGTTTTGAGAAATTCAAATTTCCATGCAATATTTGACTTCTTGTAAATAAAAATATCAAGACATCCATGTGAGCAAATTCTAAGTTAAGAAAAAGATAATATAAAGTTAAAAGAAAGAAGACAACATAATATAACAACAAAAATTGACATCTTCTTTAACTTATGAATAATAATAATAATAATAATAAAACATATTATCTCTATCTTGCATATAGGATTGTGTTCAGATCTAAACCTACATTATTTATGTAGTTTGGCTGAAATATTATTTATAAACAAATTATATATAGAGAGAGAGAGGGAAAGTGACGAAAACTAAAGTCTGTACTGGCTTTTGTTTTGCAACATTTGGTCATAAATATATAATTTTAGTTACACAAATGTTTTAAATGAGGTAAACATTCATGTTATGGTACTTTTATCTTTAAAAAAAGTCCATATACAGAAAGTAAAATATCTAACTTTTTATACGGTCCCCCATTTGCTATAGTTACATTTACTAAAATTTTACTATCATTTTAACAAATGTAACCACAAAAAAATTTGCTTCTATGTGACAAAACTTGTGGGGTATTTAATTTCAAAAATATGAGATTTGGTTGATCTTCATTGAAAGAAGGATTATTAAATTGATTCAACTCGAGAATTGATATCATGGTGCAACACACATTTTTGCAATAAAAACGGTGATCAGAACCATAGATGGGATTATAAAGGATATATGATTATATAGTAAATTAGACATGTTCTATTGTACTAAATACCATCGTAATTTCCCGGTAACTGAATGCCGGTAAAACTCGGGAGTTTGAAAATCAAACTCTGAATTAAAGTAAGTTGCATACAATGGAAAGTTGTAGGCCATTGTCGAATAATGTCGATCAATACCCTGAAAATAAAAAATACTCAAAGTTATGACACAAATTCGTAAATCAAAAGAAACATATGCATTTATAAATATCATTAAGTCGTGCATGCAAGTTTCAAGCAAGAATATAGAAGAAAAAATACATAAATGGATAAATCTACTGGAGATATTGCTCAAAATGTTTCCAATTGCTGGCAATGCACAATTGATTAAACATGGGTCATGGACGCCTTGTAGCATAGTTGGTGTAACTGTGCATCAAGCAAGAGTGATAAGCTGTTTCAGATCTTCTAGAGAGTTTGGCTCAGTCATATAGATCAGTTCTTTGACATAAACCTAGAGGTAGATAATGGGATTGGAAGTCAAGCCTTGTATTTTAAATATTGATATTAATATTCTTTTAATTTTTAAATTACACTAAAATTATTTTAATTTTATTTTTCAGTTACATGTTCCATGGTGGTACATCTTTTGGTTTTACTGCTGGTAAGAATAAACAACTTAAGCCTTTTAATATTAGTGCTAGTTTGTTTAACCATTAAAATAGAATAGTTATATCTAAGATATAAATGTAACTTTGTTTTTCATATGTGTACGTATATGTACGTACGTACTTAAATATTTTTTCTAATTTGTAAAAATTGCATGGTCTACAAATTTTAGTCTAAATTTGGTCTACAAATTTAGTTCAATTATTTTTAAATAGACAGCACAGATAAAGGAGAAATACTGGGTGATTATGCACTAATTTAAATTTATTACATTTCATATTTATGTGTAATTACTGTGTTTAACAACCTTAAAATTATGATAAATCAACATTTGCTCATATAATCATTTTATTGAGATTTTTTTTCACGAATTATATTAATTGTAAGAATTTTAATTTCATTAAGGTTTTTTATTTTTAATAAATATTCTAAATATTTAAAGATTCCATTTTTATGAAATTTGTGATACTGTTTTATTTATTTATTATTTTTTTTAACTTTGCATTTTTTTATTTTTAATTAAATTTTTTGAATTATTAGATATAAGTCAGTGGTCTGTTTAAATGTTATGTATTAATTATTAAATTTTTAAAATTATGAATTTCCCAGATTCATAAATACTTCAATTTTATTAGATTTATTTGTAATATATAAAGAGTGTCAAGTAATATGGATACTGGTCTTTATTTCCATGACCGTGGGTCATACACATATAATTCTAGTTACAAAAATTTTCAAATGAGGTTAAATTTCATTTTTATACTTAAAAAAAAATATATATATTGTTGAAAGTACAAAATTTGACTTTTATGTAGCGCCCCAATTCCAATAGTTTATTATAGCTTTGCATTCATCCTAAAAAATGTAACATAAAAAGTTTCATTTTTGTGTGACAAAAATTTAATGAAATATTTAATGTGAAAGTTTGGAATTTTTCTGTCTCCATTAAAGGGTCTTGTATAAAATTAATTATAGCAATTCAAGATGGAAATCGAGTTAAAATGCCCCTTTAACGACGAAAAGGGGTTCCGTAGTAGAGCTGCTTCAGGTTCGAAGCCTGTCGGTGGCATAGACGTTTGTTAATGGTTTGGAATCCAATTAATCCAGTTTGCGGTGCTGATTCCAGTTTGGAATCCAGTTAATTGTTCGTTAAACTGCAGGTCCCGGTTTAATTAGCCTAAAGTGTGCAAAAGATGAAGAATGACAAACCAAACCTTTTCCAAAGCTTTTTTTTAAATTTCATTTTACTTAAATTTTTAATATAAATCCAGAAACGGACTCCTAACTGTACCAAATTAATTTTTTTATCTCTTCGTAAATTTTTCTTTTTACATTTTTGCTTAAAGTTTCTTTTGTTAATTGATGAAGAAACAGAGATTGACATTTTTCTAATTCAGGATAGTGAAAGAGAGATTTTCAATTAAATTTCAGGGTTAATTTATACCCATCAGGAACTCCATAAATGGTACATCCTTTTATGACCAAAACTTCGACATTAATTATCTGTCAATTTTTACCACCCAAAGGTGAAACATTTTCTGTAAATTTATATTAAACATAACTATTTGGACTGGGGAATCTGTATAAAAAGTTAGATTTTGTATTTTCAATAATATTGATTTTTTTTTAATATAAAAATGCCAAATCATGAATGCTAACTTCATTTGAAACATTTTTGTTATTGGAAGTATATGTCTATGACTAATGATTGTAGAAATTAAGGACTATTGATATTATTTTGCACCCTACATATATATATATGTATTATAAAATAAAGCAGTTGAAAATCTGCTGTATAAGTCCAAAAGCAAATGGTTTTATGTAAATATTCATTTTGAATTTAAAATATTTCATTTTATGAATTTATAATATTTTATTTAAAAATATGTTAAGGTTCAAATCTTGGAAGTACATTTCAAGCATGTCCAACAAGTTATGATTATGATGCTCCATTAAATGAAGCTGGAGATCCCACTCCTAAGTACTATGCGATGCGAGAAGCGATTGGCAAAGTAAATTTATTAATTTTTTTTAGCAAGTGAATTTTATCTTAGAAACATGTTTAATAAAATAAAATTCACTTTTATGTGAATATATTTTATATAGAAGTTTCAATATATTTTTCTCAAATTATTTTTGTGTGAAATTGAAATTTTAAAGTAGTAATTTAATCCTATAATCCACAGCGTTGTATATCCTACCACAGCGATTCTCAATCTGTTGAGCATGCCACCTTATGGGACACCATAACACTAATGCAGTGGGGGAGGAGGGACATATTGAAAAATAAATATTATTAAAAAAAAATTATTAATTTACTAAAATTGAATACATTTTAGCATAACATAAATATTTATACTGGTATAATACACTTATAAATAGGAGTGTATCAATATTGCACAATGTATATAATAATTACCCTATCAATAATAAAAAAAAAGTTTAATGAGTATGACTCCATTGGGCTTGTCTAGCAGAAAATTTTTTTTCAAAGGAAGGTTTAATGTTATAAATAGATACTCTGAGTTCTGAACTTCTCAAGAAGCCCTACGAATGTCTGATATGGTGGACGTAAGATAGAGGGCAGAGAGGAGAGGTTCAAGACAGCCCTTATCGAGAGACCACCATTCTGGTTTTGCCAGCGAATCGGTGTTGCTAAACATCAGTAAATTTACTTATTCTTTATAATTTGCAAGATTTTGTAATTAAGGCCCTAGTGCAGCTTTAATGTCAAATTACATTATTATTGTATGCATTGTCACAAATACTGAAAGGTTGAGAAAAGAAAAAGTTTTGAATAATCATCAATGTAAAATTTAAATTCAAATCATAATTATTTTAAGCAAACAAATTATAAATGTTCCCTTTTTTTTATTTTTGAAAACACTTTTTAAAAAACTTAATATTAATCTTGGAAACATTAAAGATTCAGAGTTTATTTCTAGTTTTTTCCCTTACCTACTGGAGTGGTACCGAAACCTGCACCCAAGATGGCATTACCTCCCATAACTATGAAAAAAGTAAGTATTTTTTTTACTTGTATATTATAAAATATAACTATTGTTGCATCTACTATTTAATTCATATAAGGAATATTATGCAAAATATAATAAAATTAAAAACTGCTCATAATTAAAGTATATTTGTTTGTATACTGTGCACTTTTTTGCTTTGTATGACTACTATATTTTTCTTGGTACTTTCTATAGTTAAAGAAAACTAATCAAAGAAAAAGTGTTCATTTTTACTGCCATTTCAAATTTAGTTTCTGTTGTTTATTTTGTATAAAATTTTAAACATGCTTTTCAAAATTTTAGATAAAATTGGTAATTATGTTAATTCTCAGTATTGAGTGTCATGAGCATTTTTTTAAAAAAAAATTTGATAAAATTGATAATTATGTTAATTTTTATTATTGAGTGTCAAGGGCTTTTTTAAGAAATTTTACTTAGCAATTATATTAAAAAGGTTTTTTTAAGGAAAATAAAATTGTTTTGAATAAATATTTTTAAAACATGAAATAATTTGTTTATTATATATTGTTTATGAAGACAAACTAAACTTCTAAGGATTTCAAAATGCAAAGAGTGTATAATTTTCATATTTCTCTTACCTAAACTTCATTTATGTGTGTTTTTCTAGATTGCTAATTCTTTTCTTTGGTGAGTCAATATTTATAGTTGAATTCATTTCATAATTATATATTTTGAAGTTATACCAGTAAAAAAATTATGTTGTTATGGAAGAATTATTTTATAATTTAACTTTATTTTCCCCTTGTTTATCTAGATCGGATTTTATTGTCATTATTATTGAAGAAATAATTCTACCTTAAATTATGATGATGACTTTTTAAAATAATGAAATGTAAAAAAATTGTCTATATGTATGAAGCTGTACAAAATACAAATAGAAAAAGTAATATTAGAAATCAGAAAGAAACCAAATATTTTTAAACTTTGTGAACACTCGTTGTTTTGTAATTGGCTGTATAGGTCAGTTAATAGGAATTTGTAATCAAAATATAGTCAATTCACTTTTTATTATAGTGTAAGTATTTTTAAACCGGGAAATTTAATCAGATACCTCTTAATTAAAAATCTAAATTTAAACTGCAAAGTATGGAATTTTGATGTGGGATTAATAGATTGTCCCAAAAAATACAATCAATTTTAAAAATTCTTTTTGTTAATTTTTCAAAAATATGGTTATATTGAATGTGATTATTGTAAAATTAAATACTATTAAAAATCACATCAGTTAAATCATTTATTCTTATTTTGTATCTTTGCTTGGATTTGATTCAATTTAAGCAACATTTATCAACTTTAATATTATAGAAGAAGAAATTATTTAAAAAATTAATATTTAAGAGAATAAAAGAAATGTCATAATTTTTCTTTCACTAAATGCAATATATTTTGGTTGCTATTGATTTATTTGTATATAATAAAAAATGCATCCAAATAATTAATAATATATAATCATTAATAATACATATATCTATATATATTGTATTAACAATTTTTTTAGGTAATGTCTTTGTGGGATTTTGTATCAATGAATAATGTCTCAGTATTTTCAACTTATCCTCTTTCATTTGAAGATCTTTCACATGCAAGTATTTCCACTAATAAAATATTAAATAAAAAAATGTCTTTTTTAATCAGTCTTCAACTATGCGTTATTCTATCACTTTTATCGGATTTGAATTTTAATTAAAACCAAATTAATGTTAGAATTGTAGAAATGTGAAATAACAAAGTTTATTTTCCCAAACATGCTTTATAATAATTTATTGACTCTTAATGCAACGTTGAGTCGAAAGTCATCTGTATTGATTTATACTTGTTTTAAAATTTTTGTTAACTGCATTATTCTCATATTTTAATGTAATTTAAAAAAAATTTGCATATCACTTTGCTCACAATGCTTATGTAAAAACCACTGAACCTCTTTTAGTCCTTTTTTTTTTTTTTTTTTTTTTTTTTTTAAGGTAGTAAGTATTTTTCTTTATCCATCAATTTTTCACCTATCTGGTTTTTTAAAAACAGTGATTGTTAAAAGATGAAAATTAATTTTTAGTATAGAAAAAGAGACAGCAGTACATTTTTTGTCTCACTGATAAATATAAAACATTTATACATCACAGAATACAAAAGTTAATTGACAAATGAACAATATGAAAATAATATATTTATATTTAATTCAAATAAGTTTTACATGCAGTGTAAAAATAAATTTGACCTATAATAGTTTAAAAATTCATAAATTAAAATATATTTATTCATATCTATTTATCGGTGCAAAAAGCATTCATAAAATATTTCTGTAAATCTACATTTGCACTATGATTAGTTTTATCTGTGTAAGAAAAACAGCTTTAAAGAAAATAGAAATTGTTAAAGCATAGATGTCTATATGAAATTTATATCAATTGCAAATGTTTGTTTTGAAGAAATGTTTTTAATTACTTGATACATTTTTGTAATTAAAAAATAATTTTTCAGATTAATTTTAATATTTATTAATAATCATGAATGATTGAATTGCTTTTTAAAATTCTTATCAATGATTTTACTACTTTTTAAATTCTTTACAAAAAATTTGAAATATTTACATGGTAAAAATAAAAGTACAACTCATTTATAACAAAAATTAACTTTTATGTATTTTAAGAGAATCTTATATTTTTTTGAATTTATATTTTAAACTTTTTCCATTGAATACAGCCATTTGGATTTGTCTTATACAAAGCTACTGTTACATTCCAAACATCTGATCCAGCAATTCTTACAGTAAAAGGCATTGCTGATCGTGCTCATGTTTATGTCAATAAGGTATGATAAATTACATTACTTACTAATATTTGAATAATTTTATCTTAACAAATAAATATTACAAATATTCTGCATATTATGAATTAAGTCTAGTAATGAAACTACTTTTAATTGTATGCCAGTTTAAAAATATATGTATAATTTTTCAATTATATTAACATTACTTTATTTTTTTTTTTTAAACATTGCTTTTTTGCTCTTTATATTTGATAGTGAGTATCATATATACAACTGTATAAAAATTAAAAGTAATAAGTAAAATTAACGTAAAATAAATTTTTTTCTCCAAAGCGTATATTCTTTTACAAAATAGTCAAGCAATGAATTTCAATCAAGGTGCTAAAAAGGGCTACTACATTTTGATTAAAAGCATTTTATTTTTAAGAAATGGCAAGTACATTTAAAAAAAGGAATGATTTTTTTTTTACAGATCCAAAGTGACAAAATTAGTCAAAATGGCAGCCATCTTTCTTTTGCCATATACACTTAATTATCAGTTCCTTTTCATCAGCCTTCATGTGACAATAAGTTACAATGGCTGATGTAATTCAAAGGTGATTTGCTTTCTGCATGCAAAAGGAATAATATTATACAAATTCATTGCGAGAATGTGTGCATGGACTTGCAATAATGAGTTAAGAAATAGGATGCAATAAAACAGCTGTCCATACTGTCTAGAGAATTTATATATTTTAATTTGAGCTGTTTAAGTACTACCTTTCCTGACATCATGACTTAGCACCTGATTCACACATTTTTCTTCACTTTTGATACAAGGCATAATCCACAAATTATTAGCAGGATATTATAAAAGTGGATGAATACATAACATATCTTCATAAGCCTCAATTCTGTGTATAAACCATTTTAGTTCAACCTTTATCTAACCATGCATTTGCATTATACTCTCAAATGCCAGTTGATTGAATTTATATTAATAGTTGTAATGTTTTTTATCTCCTTGTGTATTGTATTCAAATTTAAGAATTAATCTAATTTTATTTTATTCATTTATTCTTAAGCTTTATTTTTATATAGGTATTGCAAGGTATTTTAAGCCGTGAACAAAAAGCTGAAAGCATTCCAATTCGAGTTTTAAAGGGTCAAAATATTGAAATTCTTGTCGAAAATCAAGGTCGTATTTGTTCTGGATATAACATTAATGACAGAAAGGTAATATAGTTATTCAAATGGTATTTTTTCATTTTGTAGTTTTCTATAATAATCAATCATTTTTTTTATGAAATTTGTCTCCTAACAGAATGATAAAAATAAATTATGTATATTTGTTTGATGTTCATATGCTTTTTAATTTTTTTTTTTAACGCAAAAGGTTTGAAAATTAAATTACATTGTTAATTAATGTAACATGAGCAATTAAACTAAACAATTTACAAAAAAGTTTAAACTAAACAGTTATTTGAATATTATCATTTATGTTTATCATTTATTTTTTGATATCTTTCTTTAATAATTTCTTGCATTAGAGCATTTTAAAATGATTGGAAAAGTGACAAAATTGTAATTTGGCTTATATTTAAAGATGTATTCTTGTGTATTATGCAGAATTTAGGAGACATTAGATTTAATACACTGATTTTTATAAAAAAATCTTGTTGTCAAGAATGGGATTTAAATTTCTTCCCAACCAAAATTTATTTTATTGAAGTTATTTTTTTTAAGTCATGAAATAAATGAGATTTTCCAACTAATGTAATTTTTTAATTATAGTTATGTATTATTATAATATTTTTATGGCGCATTTTAAAGAAGCTTTTTTTTCATATATATTTATTGTACTCAATTTCTTGAATGAATATGTGTATTATCCACTTTTTTCTAATTAAGATTCTAAAATATCTGTTATTGTTTTAGAAATCAATGTACTTTTCAAATTATAAATGACTAATATTTTTCATTATTATTCCATTTGTTTATAGGGAATATTTCAGAATGTCACTTTAGGCTCTCAAGTTCTTGTAAATTGGACTATGACTCCTGTTTTACTAGATTCTAATTCAGTAAAAAAAATAGAACTGTGGAAACAAAACATTAAAAAAACTGATTCGGTATCGGCTCCTTCTGTCTACATAGGAAAATTTAAAATTACCAATGAAACTACATTGTTAGATTCATTTCTTAGACTGGATGGCTGGCACAAAGTGAGTAAACTTTTTTTAATGTAAAATTTGCTTCTGTTTGTATATAATATTAAATTATGCAGAAAATTGAAATTGGAATACTTTGTTTTTTAATTAAGATACTCACTTGATTTTATATTATTTTCTAATTTTGAAAAAATCATCATAACTATACTTAATTTGTTTTCACTTACTTTATGGGTGTTTTTATAACTTTTTTTTTTTTTAATTTCTAAGAGAAAACACAAAAACAAAAAAGAATTTTTTTTTTTTAATCTGTACCGACAATAATATATATATATATATATACATATATGATATGATATTTATGATATATATATATATATATGATATGAATTCTTTTATTGTGTAAAATTTTCTTGCTACAAATTGTTTTATTAATTAAACTTTTATTTTGTAGTATTTTTTTGAGTGAAATTTGCTTAAATTAAAAAAAGTAACAAGGATAAAATAAAAGATAATTGTTTTAACAAGATAAATGTAAGATTCATTGATTTAAATAGTTAATAAAAATTTCTTTTCTGTAAGAAAAATATCTTTATCTTTGTGATGACTAACATGAGTTTCCAAGTTATCTCAGCAAATTATATCAATATTTTCATAACATATATTTAATTCTAAAAAGCTTTATATTCATTCATTTTAATTTAATATCAAAGGTTGTTTTGATTAAACATTTTTTAATTTAAAATTTAAAAAAAAAAATTCAGGATCAGTCTATTTGTGTTTCATATTTAGCATTGAATTATTTAAAAGGATTGTAAAGTTAATATAGCAAGATACTTTAAAGAGATTATAAACACAAACCAATAAATTTGAATGATTATTTTTGTTAATTTAAACACAACTGGATTATTATTAATGTAAAATAATTAATACAATTTATGCATATAGTAGTATATACAAATAATTTAATTTATAGAGATTAAAAAAAAGAAATTTGTTATTTTATGATGATTAAAAAAGTCTCAGAAATGTTCTAAACAATCTTTTTTATTTTAGGGTGTTGCGTTCCTCAACAATTTCAACCTAGGAAGATATTGGCCTATTGTTGGACCACAAGTGACCTTATATGCTCCAAGTAATTTATTCCTCCGAGCACCTTTAATGAATCAAATCACTCTACTGGAGCTGGAAGATTCACCCTGCGGAGGAGGAGGTGATAGTTGGGCAGTTCAATTTGTGGACACTCAGTTGTGAATGGTACAACTCCATTATAAATGAATTCACCTGTTCCCACTTTATGAATGCACAAATTAATTCTTATTGTCTAATCTTTTAAGTATTTACATTGTTAAAAGATAAATGAATGTTGAATGGGGACTGATTTGCAATAAAATTTTTATAAAAATAACTAGTAGTTTAAAAGTAAAGTCTTTTTTAAAGTAGTCTTTTTTTGTAGTCTAAAGTTTAAAGTAGTTTAAATTAAATCTTCAAAAATCAAATTTTGAGATTGGATTTACAATAAGTGCCTTATTTGTTATACATACAACATGTATCAGTTTACTGGATAATTTTAATTATTATTATGTGTTTAAATCTTGATTGTCTACTGGTGATAGCTTTTTGGTGATATTTTTTTCACAAAGAAATCAACAATTTTTATATAAAATGTTTTTATAAATCATATTTCAAGTGAGATTAATGATAGTTGTATTCAAACATTGACTTTATAGCTAATTATTCTGTTTTGCAATTGTTCAATTGATTTAAAAATTATGTGTACTTAAAATCTACAAAAGTATTTATAAATAATGTTATATAATATATTTTAAAAGTAGTTATATTACCAAATCACTGAAAAGTGATTTATAGTGATCAATGACTGTATTTGCATTATGATATAAACTTGTTATAGGTTTTATTTAAATTTTTATATATATTTAATTATTTAAGAAATATTTGAATTATAAATAAATGTTTATAATAATGTTTAAAATATAAAATCTTATGGTACATCTTTATTTGTTCTAGCAATAATTTATTCTTTCAATTTTTTTTATGTTCATTGTATTAATAATGTTATTATTCAAAATACAAATAACTCTTTAAATATGGGCAATATGAATTATTTTGTTATATTGTACTTATTAACTTGGAAATAAATTCTTATTATTCTTTTAATCTGGTAACATTTGTATCTGTTTTTTGTCTAATCTATCTGTCAATAATTCTTTTAATCTTTATTATTCAATTAAAATTTTTGAAAAAAAAATTAAACTCTGTTTTAATTGAAAAATGTTATAACATTTTTAATTTTTTTTTTTAAAAACATTAATAAACAATAACAATAGTTTTGAAAATATTAATTAATAAATTACAACACATTTTTATTTAAGAAATTTTACAATTTTGTTTTTAATATAATGACAAATAAAAGATGGTTCATTTGGAATCTTAATTCCAAAGTTATTTTAATCTTTATTTTGTGTAATGTAACTTTTTACAATGGAAAATGGGTTATTAAAATAAGAGTCCTATAGTCAACATTAGCAATTTTATTTAACTCAAATATTATAATGAATCACTGAATTAATAAGATCTTTTGATACTGTAAAAATTTTATCGATAAAACTCAAAATGTAACTTTTTTTATATTATTAATTATTGATCTGTGCAAATGCTTTCCCCCCCTCAAAATACTGTTTTTTATCAATTTTGTTTCAGCATTCAATGTTCTCTTGTGATTCTCTAGATTTACAAATTAATTAAATTGGAATTATGGATAAATAACAATGTTCATATCTGAACTGACATGTCATTAACTTCTACATCCAGCAGATTGCACAAATGGAAACTTTGAACATTAACACATTTTTAGCTCGCGGTGCAATTTATGCACGATAGAATTTTTACTACATTTGTTAATTAACCACTTTGAATTTAATGAAAAATTATTTGATTTTTAGCTAACAGTTACTTAAAAAGTATTTTAACAATTGGAAATAACTAATCAAATCAATTAAATATTTATTTATGGACATTAAATGTTCTACGAAACTTTTTAACAAGATTAGAAGACTTGCATAATGTTGATCAGTATCTAATTTTTCATAATTCATTTCGGAAAAGAATACAGAGAATGAATACCTATCAGATTAGCCAGCTTTATTCTTAGCATGATATTTATGTAACAATCCTTAACTATTATTTTAGTATTATTTAAACATGCGATAATTAAAAGCATATTCTATTTATTATGCTCTTGGAAAATTTTGTATTAATTTAATATAAAACATTAAAATCATTCTTTTTTTTTCATTTACATTTTATTGACAATTACTTTTGACAATCAGAATTTCCTAGAGCATAGCATTGGAGTTGTGTTTATTTTTCTTGCAGTTTGTATGAGGGCGAGAATGAGTTGAGCATTTGAAAGGAAGGGAGTAGAAGTGTGATTATAAAATTTGAACGGCGACATTTGTCAATAATGGCAGTAAAAGGAAAATCTACTTCAAAACAAAATACTTCATTTGAATTTATAATAACAAAACATTTAAAACTGATGACAGTGTTTTAAATGATCATACAGTTGTACAGGATGTTTATACTATCAAACATGAGCAATGTGAAAGATGTGCATATAAAAAATGAGCAATGCAGTATCAACAATGATGCAACATCAAATTATTTTATTAGTGCAAAAAACAAATGTCAATATGTTTGTGTGAAACAGTTCCTAGTGAATGGAAGGATATTGCAAAATATAGGAATAAATTTATGAATTTAAATTGAAAATTGGTAAGGGGAGGTAGATAAATATGTAATGCAAATGTTAATGTTTTTTGTAAATGAAGGAACATAAAAGAAGTTTTCAATTTTCTTGGTTACAAAAGATTTAATTGATTGTCTATTCCAGGATTGAAAATAATGTGTATTGTAAATATTGCTTCCTATTTTTTTTTTTTTTTTTTTAACTGAAGTAACGAAAAGTGGCTCAGAAACTAAGGAATATTTGGTTGTAAAAGTCATAGGGACAATTGGAAACATGAATTAGAATATTTTTCTAAACTCCATGAACTTGAGTATAACGTTAATTCTCTTTCAACTTTTGAAAATCTTGATGTGATAAAAAATAAAATAGTAAATAAATAAAACCCTTTCAAGCCACTAAAAACAGAAGTAAACTTGTTTCAAAGGACATTAAGACAAAATCGTCTTACTAACTTGTCGTCAAAGTATTTAATGAGCATGCTGAAAATTTGGAGAATTTTCAATAGAAAATGCACTGACTGCAAATGTAGAGAATTTTCGTGCTTTATTGAGAGAAAGAATCGACGCCGCCAATTTTAATAAATCATTTTTCAACATTGCTTATAGTAGTTGGAATATTCCAAATCAAATAATATCTCTTTTAATTAATTAGTTATATGACATATATTGCTAGCCATAAATTCATTAATGTTTTTTCATATTATTCGATGAAACTGTATTTACATAATGAAGTTAATTTTCTTTGTGTACATTATGTAAACGATGAAGAAAAGAAGATATACGAACAATTTTACAGTTCATGTCAGATTTAATATGATTGATATTAATATGACTGATTTAATATGATTTTGTCGTATACGATAATTGAATATCGTAAAAATTACTAAAAATATTTATCATTTTTTATATGGATGAGGTTATAATGGTGTATCTTCCATGAGCGAATAAATTCAATGGAGTACAAGCCATCATTTCAAAATAATATCCTCAAGCACTCTATGTTCATTGCTCATCCCTACAATTTGAATTTGGCCAAAGGAAATATTATAAAAGGTAAGGGTAGTGAAAAAGCATTGAGCATAGTTGATACAATTAAAAATTTTTTTCACTCTTCGAAAGCTAAAATGTATTATTGGTAGATAATACGGCCATCATCGCTAGGCACAGAGAAAGCATCGAAATCGAAGAAGAACAAACCCGATTCTTCAAAAAAACATCAAAATTTTCAATGAACCAGTCCTGTTCGTGTACATACAAAGTACCTAGGTATCACTTTAGATACCATTTAACTTTCAAACCACATATAAATGATACCATCAAGAGGGCAACAATCGCAACTTATCAAATTAACTCATTAATTAACATTAAAAGTAAACTTTGATCAGAAGTAAACTCATATTTTATACATCGATCATCAGGCCCATACTAACATATGCGGCTTCCTTGTATGGATTTCCACAGCCATCACCACTTTGAGGAAATTGCAGGTTTTTCAAAACCAACAAATTCTTAAAATTACCAACGCACCATATATTTAAATCGAAAACTTATACATAAAGATCTTAACCTCGAATCTATCCTGGATTTCGCACATAGAACCTCTACCACCAAAAAAAAAAAACATAAATAACGCTAACAACCCTTGATCACGAATCTTCCAAATTACGACCACAGAAGTTTTAATTCTCGAAAACGACCCTCGCGCTATCAACACAATCTGTTCATTGCTTTCAGGCCAAAAGAATCACCTTCGACCCAGGATAAACTTTCAAATTTTCTATTAATTTACACTCTCACATTGTGGGAACTTAAACAATCTGCCAATAGAAGGCTTTGCACTCGCTTTGTAAATATTGATCGTCAAGACGCGCTAACTCCGCCCATGTGTTTAGCAATCGAACTTTCTTACCATGAGAAGCGCCCACAGGGGACATAATGACCAATTGCTACTCTTGCACTCCTCTCTTACCTTAACCCTTTACTTTTACTTTTCTAGAGTTAAGTATACGGCCAGATTCTTAAACCTAGTCTCTAATCTCACAACAATGTACAAAGGAATTAATTATTTTTATTTTATCATTTTAAACTGTCTATAAATCTACTGTATTTGAAACAAATATAATTCTCCTGAGCAACTGGCTCATTCTAAATTACTCCTTACTAACAGTAAATTTTCTGATTTTATTTTCGTTAAGCAATAGCCAATATGTAAATTTTAAATTCTATTAAAGTAACCGGAGGTACGGGGAATTCCTTAAATTCCCAGGCACTCCTTAAGAGACACAACCTTTGCCTTTGTATTGGTAGAAAAAATTAAATGTCCCCCGGAATTTAAGAGGGAAAAAAATTATAGCTGCTTACTAAACAGATAGAAAACATGAGTCAGAGATAATAATGCTAGAACTGTTCAATCCCATGCTTTACAGCCTGGAAGTAATAATGCCTTGGAATGATAGGAGATACATATATCATCTGCAATTGTAGCCTTGAGCCAAACAAATATTTTAGTATGATTGCATTTATCAGATAAATTGTTAGCATATTTTACATCTGTGCAAATTGTTACAAAAAATATAATAACGATCTTTGCACGGCATTCAATTTTATTGATGACTTTATTGCTCAAATTAATTTTATTCGCAAAGATTACGAACTTCAATTTTAAAAAAAAATTACTAATTAAATTTACTAAATTAATTAAAAATTACTAATATTATCGTAACTGAAAACTGAATGAAATGCTTTTCTTTCATTCATTTCGATTATGAAGTAAAAAAAAAAAAAAAACCACCGAAAATTACCCCTGAACAATACCAAGCCTGTTCTATAGATTTTCCAAAACCTATATTTATACCAATTTTAGATCAATTATTGAGCCAACTAAAAGAAAGGCTTATCAATCACATAATCATATTACAAAAATCTGATGCACTTTTTCCAAGTGATGATAAACTGATAGAAACTAATTTACACGACTTTTATAGATTTGTATAATTTTTTTTTTTAATATTTCACCTAGCCGATTCATTTTAGAAAGTGAATTAAAATTGTAATTCCTCAGATTTTCCAAAAACTGCAATATGCAAAAACGCAATGGACGCATTAGGCGAATGTAATGTAATAGGTGAAATGAAAAATTCGTAGGTTGACACATAGATGGCGCTACTAGTATTAAATCCATATGATTTTTAGTTAACCCTAACCTTCAAAAGACGCGTGTATAAATTTGATAGCTGTTGCACTATTAGTATGTGAGTTATAGCATTTTTAGTGAAGATATAGCATTTTTAGTGTTCATCACGTGCAGTCCACTCGGCTGACTGTCGACTGGACTCCGGTGTGACATGATGGAGCCATGTTTCATCCATTGTCACATATCGATGCAAAAATTTGGGTTTATTAAGATTGAACAGCTCCAAACACTGCTTAGAATCATCAATTCGTTGTTGTTTTGGGTCGATTGTGAGCTCGCGCGGCACCCACTTTGAACAGAGCTTTCGCATATCCAAATATTCATACACGATGTGTCCAACACGTTCCTTTGATATCTTTAGGGTCTCAGCTATCTCAATCAGCTTCACTTTACGGTTATCAGAAATTATTTTGTAGACTTTTTTTATGTTTTCGTCGGCAACAGCCTCTTTGGGGCGTCCACTGCGTGCATCGTCCGAATAATGTTCAAGCCAAGCCTTGGCTTTAGTAGTATTTTTTTTCGCCAAAAGCAATGCATTAATTAACACACGAAATTCCTTTTCATCCATTTTTTCAAACTAACATAAGTTGCTTCACTAAAAATGCTATAACTCACCTGCTAATAGTGCAACAGCTGTCAAATTTATACAAGTGTCTTTTGAAGATTAGGGCTAACTAAAAATCATATGGATTTAATATTAGTACAGCTATCTGTGTGTCAGCCTACGAACATGTCAGCCCAACTGTTATATGTTACGTTAAATGTGATTAATCCGCTGAATATTTATGTTGCCGATTATTTATAATCACCACTAAGTTTGGTTAGTGGGACAAATTCTTGAATATTTATCAAATTAACCAGCGAGTATATATAATTCCCAACTTGCAATGGCGAATGTGATAAATATCGTGACCGATTGAGCCAGTAGAATACAACGCAATTTTTTGAATATTTACTAGTCTGAAGGATAGTTTTTGCTGAACGTTATGAGGCAAGAGTCTGCGAATAAAAATATTTTATAATTTAAGAGCCAAAATTAATAATTTTGTTAAAAATTAAAAATTATTAAAAAAAATAATTTTTAATTAATTAATTTAATTTTAATTATCAATCTAATAATAAATTAATGATTAATAGCCAAAATTTCAATACATGGCTATTTTACGTCGTATGGATGTAGCTATAAGATATGTATTATACTTGCTTTGTCCCTCGCAAACGCATCGTTGATATTCCTGACCTCCAAAAAGAGTTAATTTTCTAACAAATTCTCGAGGTGATATTGCTTGATCTGGAAGAACACCGTCAAGCAAAATAAATTTTTCTTCACAAATTGTAAACTGATTTCTGGTATTCCTAATATCACCACTAATAAATTTCATGGATAACTTCTTTGCTCTGTCAACGTCTGGTAGCCTTAAAGGCTCGTTCCCACCGAGGCGAGAGACGTGAAGATTCAAGCGGCAGGCGAGAAAATTTTTTTCGACCCCTTCACAGCGAAACGCCGGAAATAGCATTACGCCTAGTGAAGTTCCGCTTCGAGTTGAAAGTGGGTCAACTCGAAGCGGCGGATTGCAAACCGGTTTCAGGCGAACGTGGTGAGGCTAGTGATTGGTCAACTCTTGTCGCTTAAAGGCTCGAGCCCACCGAGGTGAGAAGAATATTTCCGGCTTTTCGCTGTGAAGGGGTCGAAAAAATTTTTTCTCGCCTGCCGCTTGAATTTTCACGTCTCTCGCTTCGGTGGGAAGGAGCCTTTATTTTCACTGCGTCCCCAACTTCACCGGAAGGAAATTTAAGATTTGAAATTTTTAACATTTTCTCTGCCTGTGATTCTAAATCTTCTGTAGCAGTCACTCTATATTTTCTTGCTTGTTCTTGCCTGCTTAAAATATCTGTATGGATTAAAGTAGCCCTGTTTCGCCTTCTTTCTGAGCCTCAAATGTAACTTCAGGTGGAGGATCATTTTGTGATGAATCGTTATTGCCCACATCAGAATTATCTTCTATTTCGCTATTGGTGTTTTGGGGAGCGTTATTAACCGTCTTGATTTGAACCTCAAGCTCTTTGGTTCTAAGATGTGTGATAGAGTCATTCGGGAAAGGAGACATTTTTCATCCTACTTTTACATTCGTCCCACTTGATGCTTCATGAAATGCCCTATTTTTCATAAGTTGCAGAAAGTGTAACCCTTCAGATCATTTACTATTTTGATTGCTTTCCAACCAAGAACTTAACACATTTTCTACATCTTGGTTTGCAAGCTCGACTGAACCTTGAGTCTGGCTGTGCCTTGGTTTTCCATGCATAATTGTCAGATCTGGCCACATTGAACAAGCTTCTTCTACGATTCGGTTACTGAACTCACGGGTATTATCACTTTACAGTATAATAGAGGTTTCAAATATAGTAAAAATATCAATTAGGTTACATGCAATATCTTCTGCACGTTTGTTTTTTAGGACACGCAACTGTACGAACTTTGTCTAGTGATCTTAATGGTCAATATAAATTTAAAGTCATTATCTGATTGCAACTGCCTGTCAGTTACGTCTACCTGGCATCTTGAGTTCATCTCTTGAAAGGCAACAGGAACAACAACGGTACTATTGATGTTTTTTTGACAACCTTCATACCAATTTAAATAAGTCGTGACTTCTGTTCGGTAATAATGTTTTTGTACTTTTTTAAAGTTTTTTTAACTTCCTGTTTGTACCTCCATGGCCCATATTGATAAGTGTTTTTCATGAATTTTGGTCAAAAGTTCTTCAATGTACATGTAAAACCTAACACTAGAGATGCCTTTATTTACGGGAAAGATAAGTATTTCAACATTACTTACTTTCATTATGTCGTATCTTTTTATTTGATAATATTCCGGTATTTTCCCACTACTTTTCTTTTACACCATTACCCACTTTTTTTTAACAAGTCGTCATATCTTTCTTTCGTCAGAAAACCACTGTTTATTTTCTTAGTGTTCATAATAATAACTAACTTGGAGTTAAAACGCTCGAGCATGCCAGCCATTATTCAATATTGTATAAATTATTAGAGAGTTGCAAAAAAAAAAAAACGTCTAGCCGACGTAAAATTGGAAATACTACTGTAGGCACTAGTCGAGCACAATTGCAGACTAAGTTCGATCGCGACAGATGTGCGTTTGGCGCTCGCCAAAGGTACCTCGTGAGAAGAAGAAGAAGAAGAAGAAGAAAAAAAAAGAGTGCATCCGACATCGACAAAGACCACCAATAATGACCAACGGATTTTTATCACATTCGCCATTACGGTAATTATATAGACTACCCCTAATTTGATAAATAACAGGTGGGCTGAAAACACACTGGACTGACACATAGATGGCCCTACTAGTATTAAATCCATATAATTTTTAGTTAGCCCTGACCTTCAAAAGACACGTGTATAAATTTGACAGCTGTTGCACTATTAGTATGGGAGTTATAGCATTTTAGGGAGGTTATAACATTTTTAATGTTCATCACATGCAGTCCACTTGGCTGACTGTCGATTGGACTCCGGTGTGAAATGATTGGAGCCATAATTTCACCCATTGTCACATATCGAGCTCAAAAATTTGGGGTTTATTACACGATTGAACTCGAACACTGCTTAGAATCATCATCATCAATTGGTCATCAATTGGTGATGATGATTCCCAAGATGATGGAACCCAAACAATGTATCCAAGAATCATCAATTGGTTACTGCCGGAGCCTCCAGATTGTGAGTCGCGCGGCACCGACTTTGAACAGAGCATTCGCATATCCAAATATTCATTCACGATATGTCTGACACGTCTCTTCCGATATCTTTAGGGTTCAGCTGCCTCAATCAACTCTCACTTTACGGTTATCAGAAATTATTTTGTGGACTTTTTGATGTGGCTTCGGGTCAGACAATAGCCACTTTGGGTCGTCCACTGGTGTGCATCGTCCTCGGTGCTCATTTCAATCTTGGTTTGCTTAGCAAACCACTTACGGTTGCTGATTTTCCTGGTGTAAAGTCCGAATAATGTTTATCAAGCCAAGCCTGGCTTCAATAGTATTTTTCCCCCTCCAAAAAAACATGCTTTAATTAATAATAATGAAATTCCTTTTTATCCATTTTTTCAAACTAACAAAAGTTGCTTCACTAAAAATGCTGTAACTCACCTGCTAATAATGCAACTGCTGTCAAATTTATACAAGTGTCTTTTGAAGGTTATGGCTAACTAAAACTCACATGGATTTAATACTAGTAGCGCCATCTATGTGTCAGCCTACGAACATTTCAGCCCATCTGTTACTCAAGATTGCGTACCATTTATCAAACTAAGTGGTGATTACGTATAATAACCGGCAATTATACATCATCACAGGATTGATCATACTTACCATAACATATATACTAATATATATTCATTAAAAATATTCGCCACTCTATCAACGACATTGCTAGAGAATGAAAAATCTTCAACGTTACAAAGACTGAAAACCTATTTGAGAAACAATGAGCAAAAACGTCTAAATGTTTTTTGTTAAATCCAGACGTTTAGATTAATCAACTTAAATATTCGCTCTTTCTAAATTTACAATTAGATTGAATATAACAAAAAATTGCCTAAATATAAATATGTATGTATTAGTTATTTACCTATATGTATGCTACGTGTGGTCAAATGTGAATTTAATTTTGTTGTCTCTTCTCGAAACCAAATTCTATAAAAATTTCAGCGGGCCAAAATGTTATTGAATTGATAGTTGTAATGTACGTGGGTGAAAAAGAAATTGTATATTTGAGGAAAACTGTATGATTTATTCAAGACAAAAGTGAGCACTAATCAATAACGTATTGGTCCATCTCTGACTAGAATGCAAGCCGCAATATTTCGTGTCTTTATATCATATAGTTAGCAGTGTGCTATGGAATGTTTCGCTAAATTTGTCTTCAATTGTCAGATTAAGTGACAGGCATTTTAAGATTGTGCATCTTCCTATCCATTACAAACATACCCAATGAGAAAGATATCGAGATTTACCAGCGTATTTTTTTATGAACATGAAAATCATTAGAAAAACGTATCATGTGTAACCTTGTAAAAAACTAAGCCTGAGCTATGCAAAATGAGCGGCAACACAACGGATCATAGACTTTCGTCAATTTAACTGTGAGTAGTAAAAACCAACCAAGTTGGTCTGAATATCAAAAGAATATAGCTTTATCCCCTCTTGGCTTATATGGTTTGTGACAGTAATGATAGAATTCCAGTGCTAAATTCTCAAGATATGTTTGTGCTGGTCAACGGGACTCAATTCGAAACTAGATTCGTTAGTTATTCTCGTCTTGCACAAATACAAGTTGATTTATCATACGTGAAATTGCACATGGTGACACATATTTAGGACAGGTAAGGCAGAAGTTTAGATTGTGCTCTATAAGTTGACTGTTGTTTCTTTCATTGCAAATAAACTGGTAGTTTATTTGATAGATTTTATTGCAAATGGTTGACATAGACGAATCTATTGCTATGAAAGTCATCCTGACAGTCGTTCTGTCTTCCAATTCGGCTGCCATACTGAATCTGCATTCTCACTAACTTCTAAAAATTCAAGGTTTAGAACATCAGCAAATAATCTGTCCTTCTCACACTTTCAATTTGAATTTTGTCTAACTTCTCCATGTCATATTTCTGCAGAATGCCTCAAAAATGATTCTTCAATCAATAAAAAACCTGGATTCGTACGGTGGCATTCGAAAAATTTAATCTCTTTATGTTAGCCATGTCGGTGACGGAAAAAAAAACAAGTAATATAAAAAAAATTTTTAAAAGTCAATTCCTACCTTTTTTTCATTCTATTGCAGAAAGTCCTTTATAAATAATTTTCATTAATTTTTTTAAGGATATCTGGCGCCATATATTGGTAGATAAATGCAACTTAAATCTAAAAAAAAACTAAAATTAATTAAATAAATTTAATTACTGAATTAATATTTGAAAAAACTGTATTAGCATCCAGTGTCCTCCAATACAGATTAAAAAGAAAATGTATTTGAACTTGAGTGGTTGAATAAATAGTATTTTATGAACGATTGAAAATTTGAACAAGATATATATAGGGAGAGTGTTGAGCTAATAGAAGGAATTGAAAAAAAAAAGGATTATTTCAGTTGATCCATTCGATTCTTCAATTCTCTATGAGAATCTAATTTAAATCGTCCTCTTTTTGGTGCTATTTTTTCTGGATGCATGCATGTTCATAACATATAAATTTTTTAAATAATAATAAAACTGTATTCTGTAGTTAGAATTTTAGAACTATCTATCCTTATCTACTATATATCGATAATAACTTATTATCTAGACATGTAGCTATATATATTTGAACAAATGAGAAAAACAGTCCTTGGAAATTCTTCAATCGATAATATACAAAAATTATAATCTAACTATTGATACAGAAAGATTCAAGAATAAGACACTTAGATGATAAAAATCACAAATGTAGAAAAAAAGTTCACAGAATAAAAAGACGTAGAATAATAATCAGAACAAAAGAAGAAATAAAATATTTGTGCTCATGTTTTTTTTTTTCCCATTTAATAAAATATTGATAAGTTGAGAAAGTTTGAAAAATAACAAAACTTCTCATTATGCTAATTTAAATTTCGTAAAAATGACTAGTATCAATTTATTGTACGAAAAAAAGGTGTCGACAATTTATCAAAATCTATTAATAAATTTTTGAGCAAAAGATGTTTAAAATTTTATTTCTTATTCAAAATAAGCGATGAACGTATTTGTCTCAAGTGGCTTATTATAGATTTTATGCATAAAAAGGATTTTCTCAATGTGAAAAATAGATGAAGTGCAAAACATAAATAATTCATAAATTTATATATAACATAAATAATTTCTTTTCATAAAATTTAAGTTTTTAAACATTTGTTAAAAATTATTGTTTCCAAATTTTTATTGAACTGAATTTGTTTAAAAATAAATTTATATTTGTTGAAATATTTATAGAATTAGTATAAATAAAGATTTTTCAAAACAAATAGCAACCGATTTATTTTATATCTGGAAATAGAACTTAACATTTCTTGTTGGTCGTATCAGCAGAGTTAAAAAAAAACATTGAACTATGGAAGAATAATTAAATAAAATACTATTTTACAGCAAAATACTTTGCTACCTCGAAAACTAATATTCATAATGCAAAAATGCATTTGTAAAATAAAAATAAAAATTAAAATTTCTTTCTTCAAACAATTGTTTGTCGCTCCATGGTCATTTTTGTGCACACTTTGGGCGAAGATTTGAACCTGAAGTTTATGGTACCAATGGCCAGAGTGCTAGCCAATTCGCCATCAGGCCGCTTTTCTAAGAATGAATCTTCATTTTTATTAATTTTATGAATGTTTTTTCAATTCCTTCTATTAGCTCACGCTCTCCCTATATATATATCTTGTTCAAATTTTCAATAGTTCATAAAATACTTTTTATTAATCCACTCAAGTTCAAACACATTTTTTGAACTTGTAGTGGATGTTAACACAGTTTTTTCAAATATTAATTCAGTAATTAAATTTAATTAATTAATTTTAGGTTGTTTTTTTTTTACATTTAAGTTGCCTGTATCTACCAATAGATGGCGCCAGATAAAAAAAAAAAAAAATGAATGAAAAATTATTTATAAAGGACTTTCTGCAATATAGTGTGAAAAAAGTAGGAATTGACTTAAAATTTTTTTTTTTTTTTATTATTTGTTTTATTTCATAATAACAAATACTTTTCTTGGCTTAACTTTTTCATTTAAGATCTGTTTCTCATAGCATTATATGGGCTAGAGGGAACAATTAATTAAATATATTTGATAATTTTTTTTATTTTATGATTATGATATCTAAACGTTAATGATATCTGTACATTGACTCAAAAATATCATGTGCTTAAGATTTTTTATCGGCATTTAACAAAGGTAAGTGATATAATCTTGTTATGTAATAGATATTATTATGTATTAGATATTAAATAACATTTATCACATTTTGTATCTAAATAAAACATTGCAGAAAAGAGTTATTCAAAATCAAGGCCTTGTAGAAGTTGGATAGCTTTAAAATATCCAACAAACATGGATTTTAAAATATTTATATATTTCTTTTTATGTTTCATGAAAATGGTTTGTATAAATACTTTTTTATTTTTGATGTACGATTAATCATGCTTAATTTAAATCCCACTTAAATATTATTATTTTTTACTTGTATTCCTCCTAAGTATTTGCAATGCTTAAATTACATAAAAAACATTAAATATTATTTCTAAAATATGAATCAATAATGATAAATATTTGGATCTTATGATTTCATATATACATGCTTGTGTTTCCCTATAAAAAAAATTATAAATAGCAAAATTTTTGTAGTGAAATTTATGTATAACAAATAATTTCTTTTTATAAAATTTAACTTTTTCTTGTTTTTTAAAAATTATTGTTTCCAAATTTTTATTAAACTGAATTTTTGACAAATAAAGTTATATTTAATGAAATATTTATTGACTAAGTATAGAAATAAGAGTTTTCAAAAACAAATAGCAAACAATTTATTTAAATCTTGAATATAACGTAAATAAATTTCTTGCTGTCGTATCAATAAAGTTAAAAAGTTTTAGTTGAAATTTAGAATATTGTACCCTAAGTAAGTTCTAATCTTGCAACCGAAATATTTCTCTTATGTTCCGTCAATTCCTTTAGGTTGCACAATATTTTAATTAGAGGAATTCCGTTATTTCTTCTCTTTCTACAACAATATAGCTTGACTATTTTATTGCTGTTTCTGAACGATGTTTGCAGAATTTTAATTTATAGTAATTAAGAACAGAAATATATATATTTTAAAATAAATATTCCGTGAAATTATATAATTTTTTATTAATAACTTAATTATCATTAGCACTACTTAATAATTTTTAAATACTTACTAACTTTTAATACTTTAATAACTACTAATAACTTTATTATAAAATAATTAACACTCTTTTAATGCTGTTGACTTAGTTAAGGTTTTGTGGCAACAGTTACTTCCAAATCGCGCCGAAAAAATTGTTACTTTTTAATTTTAGAACATTAGTTCATGGTCGGAAAAGGCGCTCGAACATCTAAAAATTTTCTGTGAGTTTGTGATGTTGTTCTTGCTTTTTCATTTATTTGATATGGCTATGCAAAGATAGGTTTTAGTAAAGGGAATAAAACGATCATTTTCATCTCGAACAAAAGGATACATCAAAATAAAATGTAGGTTCTCTCTCTCTCTCTTTTTTAATATTGTTTTATCATTCGAACTCGGCAATCGTAAACAACTTGAAATATTATTTGGCATAATGAAAAATAAATGTAGCGTATTATGGAATAATTTTGGCATGTTTTTATCTTAATAGCGCTCGTTGTTAAAATGATATATATTTGTGAGTTAGCAAACAAAATTCCATATAATAATTTGTCGTTAAGGCGATAAAATTTTGTTTAAAAGTAATTTAGGAACAAAATTTTTGCAAAATAGGATATATTTGGCGTTAAAGAGATAATATTTGGAGTAAAAGCAAAATCATTAAAATTCTTGCCATAATATCGGTAAAAATTCAAGCGATACAGCGGTAAACTTGGCGTAGCCAAATTTAGGCATACATTTTTTGGTATATAATATTCCTAAAATTTGGCATTAAAGCTTACAATAACATTGGCGCAAAACATTTTAGGATTAACATTTTCGTTTCGTAATAAAAAAAGCAAAATTTTGTAGTAAAGATTTTCTAGTAAATAAATCTTTACATAATAGTGATAAGAAATTTGGCTTCAAAGCAATTTAAGTAAAATTTGTTGTTGTTGTTATCGTGTCCATGGATTTAAAATATTATATGATTAATATTATAAAATATTATATTAAAATTTGTTGTATTAACTGTTTGGCAACTTCTGTTGGCGTAATAGCGTTTTTTCGCGATGGATTTCGGCAAAATAGCGTTTTGCAACGATTCTTAACTTCGGCGGCCATTTTGTTTGTTTCCATGGCGATTTGGCATGATAGGAATTGTTTTTTGGCTTAATACCGTTTTTACCTCAAAAACTAACTACGTTACTCATTATGTTTTTACTTGGCCTCCAGGTGATTGGATTTGACACATAAGGTAGAAGAAGATCCTAGATTTTTCTAATTATTGAATATTTTTTTTTCAGTAATTCAGTAATTGATCCATAAAAATAATTAATGTTACAGAATTCCCTAGTTTTAAATGTTAGAAACTAGGAAAAAAGGAAAGTTTAAAATAGCTCTGCTATGATAAGCTAGATTTGTGTGTTCTAAAGAGTGGTAATGAAAAAAAAAAAAAAATACTATAAAAAGAATTTATGGATAAAAAAATAAAACGTCTTTTTCATAATATATTTTTGAGAAAAAGTCAGCTAATTATACGTGTTCATGAACAATAATTTTTTTAAGGATTAAATTGAATTAAACACAAAAAATAATAATGAGAATTTTTTTTTTTTTTTTTTTTTCATTCATTGATAGAATCATTTTGTTGAAAATATTTTTAGTTCTACTGTTAATATTTTTCCTGAAATCAGCTAACTTAAGATGTTAAAAAATAAATTATCTTCTTATTACGTTCTTTTATTACAGGTTTTCAGATCGATCGTTCGTTTTGTGGATTATAAGAACAACTGCTTCCTGAAAGATGGAAAGCCGTTTCATTATGTGTCAGGGGTCCATTCACCACCCTTTTCCGGGTACCTCTGAATATTGGCATGACAGAATTCCAAGCTGGAAAATGTGCAGGTCTCAAATGCTATTCAAAACGTGAGTTATTTTTAACAATACTAAAAAAAACTTTTCAATGACTTATTTTCTTAATATATTAATGAGAGTGTTCAACATATAACATTTTCCTGTTACGATTAAGGAGTTCTGCACTTAAGGGTCCCAATTTCACAAGTCTTATTTTTCACCGCCAAAGAGCAGAGAAAAAATACGATTACGGCCACTTTGTTTGTTTAGGAGGAAATTTGGCGAAACCAAGGTAAAACAATCGCCAAATAACAAGGCTGAACCCTCTAAAGTGAAAATTCCCAAGATCATTTCCGTAAAAATAAATAACGAAATATTAAAATGTATATTCCATCGATAGCTATTACATATTTGTTTTTTATTTGTCTTTTAGTTTTTATATTTCTAGCCTCAGGTGGCCAACCTGGGTCGCATGCTTTGAACGTTTTTCCGGCTAGTGAGATGTATCACACTTTTACAAAAAATATTTATTTTATAATGGCCAAAGTAGTGAAAATCAATGTATTAAAAAATACATTTGTGGATCTGTATATTCAAAAATTAACTATCGAAATTATGAGAAAAAATTAACTATGATTTTAAAATAATATTCTTGCGAATATATTACAGATATTGCCGGTTTCATTTATGAGTTTACAGTTATGAGTTCGCAGAATAATTAAATTATATTCTGCGGACTCATGATGCGCGTGCATCTTAGAACATCTAATATAACAGGTTTTATGTTTCACTTTAAGTGACCTCAGTGAAGCAGTGTCCATCCCTAGATACGCATAGTTGATTGTTAATAGCAGAGCAAACCAGACTCTTAGTTGATGTTGTTAGCGCTTTTGGTTCAACTTACAACTGCGAATCGTTCTTTTCGAAAATAAAATTAACCAAACACAAAACACGCTCAAACATAATGGACGCAACACCCATTACGATGTGCAAATATCCAAATTAATATCTATTTGCAAAAGCTAAGTGAAAGAGTGCAGAAACAAATATCGCACTAGTAGAATAAATATTTTTTAATGATTTCATTTTTTTTATTTGGTTTAGATATTCTTTATATTTCATTTTTAGTGTGATATATTTCTTTACAATATGCATTTAGTGTCATTATTATTACATTATCTATGTTTACATGTAAGAACGATAGTAAACATAAAAATAACAAATCATTATGTTTCAGTTTTTCACTCCAAAAAATGTCTGTAGTTGGTCCAAATCTAATAGGGCGATACATAATTGTATATGCGGCCCGACGAGTTACGATGCATTTCCAAAGTGGCCCGCGAGATCATTTGGGTTTTCCACCTCTGTTCTAGCAGATATGACCTGGCGTTGCCCGGTTACAAAAAATAAAACATTTTAAGTTTTGGTAAATTTTATTGTGAAAAAAAAATATCTGTGCTGAAATAAAGGTTTGAAATTTTAGATAACTCGTCTTAAATAATATAAGCTAAATAAGGAAACTAAATAAGTTAAATAAGGAAACTAAATAAGTTAAATAAGGCAATCCTTCTAATTCAAAAATTCCTACTAATTCAAAAAAAATTTCTGAATTTTAATTTTGTTAACTTCAGTGATATGACATTTAACAATAAAATATTCATAATAATAAAGTTTCTAAAGCATGCTATGTACTGGAGCCTGGCAATGCCTGGTCGTAATAAATTAAAAAAATATTTTTATATATAAAGAGTTTGAAAATATTTTTTTTACTAATTCTTTACATATGCAATTTAGTTATAATATATATTAAATTCATTTTTGTTTTTTCGTACTAGATTATTTTAATTTCTTTTATGGATATTTAAGATTTAGATAAAGTTATATAAACAGAATTTCTTTAAATTCTAATTGTTATAATTGCCAACAAGCAAAGTTGAGGTGAAATATCGATATCGATTATTAGCATTAAACATCGATTACTTCTCTCTAATAGATACATTGAATGGAATCACCATGAACCGGAACCTGACGTAATAAATTTTTGAAGGAAACTACGACATGCTTGTTATTTTGAGGCCGGGACCTTTCATTGATGCAGAACGAGATTTTGTAAGTTAAATGTGCAGAAGAATATTTTTAAAATAATTGGAATAAGTATCATTCATTAAATAGATGAGTGTTTAAAATTTATTTTCATTTCTGAAGAATTATAAAATCATGTTTTTTCATCCTTAAATTTCAAAAGATGTTTCTTATTTTGGAATATATTATTGTTATATAATACTATTTTTTAAATATATTATTATGGAACACTTCCCCTTTTTTTTACATACGTCATTAATAAAGATCGTGTCCCTTTAGAACAGTGGTTCTCAAAAGTGCTGCCTGTGGTGTTTTTTAAATATATGTGCCCAGATATAAAAATAAATATCTTTATTTGTCAGTTTTTTTTATACAAAAACCTTTTTCATTATATAAAAACTGACCTTTCTGGTTGCTTTTTCTTTTCTTTCTTCTTTTTTTTTTTTTTTTTTTTTTTTCACATAAAAAGTCACCAAATAGCAATAACTCCAACGAAAGTTTCCGAGAAATTAGAAACAGTAACTTCCATGACAAATTACTGGGAGCGCTAGCATCCATGTGATTTTCAATGTTAAAAAAAAATTTCATTCGAAGTTTTCTGAGACTCTGCCGTCTGTAAGAAGTTGTCTGCGGTGTTGACCATCTGGATATAAAACTGATACTTATTTCTTATAAATTTGTATACACTCAAGAGCCAAAACATTATGACCACCTGTCAATAACGAGTTGGCCCACCTTTGGCGCGCAACACAGCTTCAACCCGCCTTGGCATGGATGCCGCAAGTCCCCGGAGACAGATTGTACCAGATGTTTAAGCAACGGTCACGCAAATCCGAGATATTGCGAATTGGCGGTCTTTGAACTCTGAGTTGCAGTCCCAGGACATCCCAAATGTGTTCTATCGGATTGATATCAGGTGAGTTAGGCGGCCAGGACATTAACTGGAATTCAGCATCATGTTCCTGGAACCACTTTAACACAATTTTAGCCTTGTGACAAGGGGCGTTGTCCTGTTGGAACATTCTATTTCCAGCTGGAAAAACAGAGGCCGTGTAAGGGTGCAACTGGTCCGCAATGATGTTCAGATACCCTGTAGCATTCATGGTCTGCTCTACCACAACCACGGGTCCCAGAGACGCCCAAGAGAACGCCCCCCAAAGCATAATACCGCCACCACCGGCCTGTGTATGACCTACTGTACATTGAGGGAGCAACTGTTCGCCTGGAAGACGGCGTATCCTGACACGGCCATCGGCGTGATGAATGACAAACCGTGATTTATCTGACCAGGAAAATCCATGCAGAATAACAAATAATTTATCTTCCTTGTTTTGCATATCACTGTACATGGAATGTACGCCCTCTTTAGAAAATAGTTGTGCAAATTCTTTTAAGATATTTTTTTTCTTTCTAATGCAGCTGGCAAACACAGACAGCTTGGTCTTTGGATGCCTTAAGGCAAGTGCTGCAGAGACGTACTCACTTTGCATTACCCAGGGGGCGCGTATTTTGGATTATAACAACTTTTGGATGCTACTGTGTATTATTTTTTATCTGTCTGTAGAAGAAAAATCATTAATTAATCATTAGTTATTTATTAATTAAACACCGTAATTGTTTTACCATTCATTATACAATTGTTTACGTGAACAATTGTTTATAC
>BPLQ01000324.1:0-75000 GCA_021605075.1 Caerostris darwini
AAAGTCATGGGATACCTCTTAATATCGTGTCGGCCCTCCTTTCGCCCGGCGAAGTGCAGCAACTCGACGTGGCATGGACTCAACAAGTCGTTGGAAGTCTTCTGCAGGAATATTGAGCCATGCTGTCTCGATAGACGTCCATAATTGTGAAAGCGTTGATGGTGCAGGATTTTGGGCACGAACAGACCTCTCGATGATGTCCCATAAATGCTCGATGGGATTCATGTCGGGCGATCTAGGTGGCCATGATCATTCGTTGGAATTGTCCAGAATGTTCTTCAAACCAATCGCGAACAGTTGTGGCCCGGTGACATGGCGCATTGTCATCCATAAAAAATCCCATCGTTGTTTGGGTACATGAAGTCCATGAATGGCTGCAAGTGATCTCCAAGTAGCTGAACATAAGCATTTCCAGTCAATGTTCGGTCCAGTCGCACCAGAGGACCAAGTCCATGCCATGAAAAAACAGCCCACACCATTACGGAGCCACCACCAGCTTGAACAGTGCCTTGCTGACAGTTTGGGTCCATGGCTTCGTGGGGTCTGCGCCACACTCGAACCCTACCATCAGCTCTTACCAACTGAAATCGTGACTCATCGGACCAGGCCACGGTTTTCCATTCATCTAGGGACCAACCGATATGCTCACGTGCCCACGAGAGTCGCTGCAAGCGATGTCGTTCTGTCAGTAAAGGCACTCCGAGTCGGTCTTCTGCTGGAATAGCCCAAGAAAGCCAAATTTCTCCGCACAGTTCTAACAGACAAGTCCCTTGTACGTCCCACATTGATTTCTGCGGTTATTTGACGCAGTGTTGCTTTGTCTGTTAGAATTTACGACTCTTTGCAGACGTCGCCGGTCTCGGTCGTTAAGTGCAGGCGGTCGACCACTGCGCTGTCCATGGTGGGATGTTATGCCTGAAATTTCATACTCTTCGGCACACTCTTGACACAGTGGATCTGGGAATGTTGAATTCCCTAACGATTTCCGAAATGGCATGACGTTCAAAAGTCTGTTAATTCCCGTCGTGCGGTCATCATCACGTCAAAAACCTCTTCACATGAATAACTTGAACAGAAATGAAAGCTCTGCGAAAGCACTGAGCATTTATACCTGTTCTACGCGATGCTACTGCCGTCGAAAATTTGCATTATTGCTATCCCATGACTTTTGTCACTTCAGTGTATATTATTATAGAATCTTGTCAAGATGAGTATATTATTGTATAACCTTGCTAAGAACAGTATATATTATTTTAGAACCTTGACAAGAAGACTATATATTATTATAGAACCTTAATAAGAAGATAATATATTGTTATAAAACCTTCCAAGAAGAGTATAGATTATTATAAAACATAAGAAAAGTATAGATTATTATGGAACCTTGCTAAGAAGACTATACTACTTACCTTTTCAATTTAAAAATCTCGGGTCTTATGGAATTTTAAATTTCTTTTCTTTTTTAGGTTGCTGGCACTGTCCTTGACATCTACGTGAAATTTGAAGTCAAAATATTCATTAGTGTTTGAGTTACGCTTGGCTTTGTGAGACGTTAAAACTGATTTCGACGATTTTTGAAATGTCTAAATTAACTGAGCAAAGAACTCGCATTCAATTTTGTTTGCGGAAACGTATAGAATGTTGCAGAAGGCATTCAGTGAGCATTTATAAGTCGGAAAAAATGTTTAGAAGTGGTATAAACAGTTCAAAGAAGGCAGAGAACGCGTTGTAGACGAAGAACCCTCTGACCGACCATCAACCTCAACCGACGAAGCTCACGTACAAAAAATTAAAGATTTGGTGCTTGCAAACCATCAATTTACAATTAGAGACCTTGCTGATAATGTTGGAATTTCAAAAGGATCCGTCAATTCCATTTTGGGCCTCAATCGCGTCAAATCTCGATTGGTACCGAAGACACTGAATGCGTCAGCTCCCACTGCATTGATTCTTCGTGACTTTTTCACCAAAAATGAAACCCATATCGTTCCACAACCGCCGTATTCACGCCTTGCGACTTCTGGCTATTCCCTAAATTCAAAAGACCACTCCGGAGACACCGTTTTGAGTCAATTGAAGAGATTCAACGTGAGGGCAACGTGAGGATTCAACGTTGAAGGCCATCCCTGCCGATGACGTTTTAGCATGCATTGTGAATTGGAAAAAAAGTTGGCATAAGTGCATTGTGTCCGGAGAGGGTTACTTTCAAGGCGATGAAATAAATTTGGAAGAATAAATAAAAAAGAATAATAACAATTGGTCTTACTTTTTGGGCACAGTAGTATATTATTTTAGAACTTTGCTAACATTGCTTTTTATGTATATTTGTGTTATGTATATTTGTGTTTAATGTTCGAAATATAATGTCTTTCAAAAAATTGTAGAAAATTGAATAAGCCATTAATATTTTTCTAAAAAATTAATTAATTTTTCTTTTTAGAGAATATTTTTAATTTAATTTTAGATAAATAACGCTCGCTATTTCCTAAAAAAAAGAGAAATGCCCTCTGCGGACATTTTTCTTTAAACATCTATTCTTGTCACGAAAAATGTAAAGTGTCTTTAAAATTTACATAGAAAAAAAATAACTTGATGATACTGCGACAATAAAATAAAACATTGAGCCGATAAAACAATCAGAAAAATCAAAGTTTCACTATCTTAGCATATAAAGAAACATCGTTGACTATCAAATCATTCCCTTTCCTCTTTTGGATCTCTCTTGATGTACCACTTGTTTTAAACTGAACAGGAAGACATATTTTAAGCAGAAGATAACTAATGAAAGTTTGGACACGCATTTTGCATACAGATGCTGCTAATGCATTCAAGTCTGAAAACTAATGGCCTAACCATCAATTACCTGCATTTATAAGCAGAACACGATGGCCAGAATAAGACATCTTTGTTTAGAATATAGTTAGCTTATCACTCCTGTATTGTATCAACCAAATATCATGATGTTTTTTCCATCCAGGGTCTATAATTACTCAATTTTAGATGACGATTATCAAATCTACAGGTTACTTACATGTTGTTTAAAATTCATTTTTCACCTCAGCAGCAGCAGTGTCTAGCCTGTAACCTCTTGTTTAGAATAACGATTATGCAAACGAAAGCCATTTTGACCTACTCTTTGAATAGGGATGGCCCTGTTATCCATCATCGGGGTTGAATAAAAAATCGTCTGTGCACCCTGTTTGAAGAGCAATGGGCGTTCATACGAAACTGAAGCCAATGAATAATAATGAGGCCAATATCTTCTTACCATCAAGCCCATAAATCGCGCCAAAAGAGAGAGATGAAGTCCTTATCGAGGCAACTTTTCTCTCTCAAAATTTTTTTTCTTATTATTATTAGAATTACAATGCAAAGACATTTTCCAGGTAAAATGAATCCGACTCTTTGAACAGGGATTGCCCTGTTATTCATCATTGGGCTGGAATAAAAAATCGTCTGTGCACCCTGTTTGAAGAGCAATGGGCGTTCATACAAAACTGAAGCCAATGAATAATAATGAGGCAAATATCTTCTTACCATCAAGCCATAAATCGCGCCAAAAGGAAGAGATGAAGTCCTTATCGAGGCAACCTTTCTCTCTACAAATTTTTTTTTCTTATTATTATTAGAATTACAATGCAAAGACATTTTCCAGGTAAAATGGATCCGATAATAATCGCCGTGTAAGAGATTTCAGTATTACACAACTCCAGATACTAATGTCAGATTAACAGTGGTACCAAAAAGGCATTAAAAAAACAGTTGGCTCAGGTTTTCCTCGAAATTGGCGACGTATAATCAGATGCCGGATATTCGAAAAAAGAGATGGTCGATTACAGGATAATGCTCTGCGGCTTTTCCTTTCCTTTTAACTTGAAGTTTTTAATCTGATTTTCTGTGTCCTCGTGATGTGCCGATAGCACAAATATTCTCTCTGTTCTTGCAGAGCAAGAGGGTGCAGCGGTAATCATAATAAGAGAATTAAATTGTCTGGGATTGTGGCGTGATTGAAACAAATTGGTTTTGATGCAGTCACACAGGTTTTAGCCGATGCAGATGTAATACTTGGTAATCAGGTGTGAAGGGATCAACCGGCTTAAAGAAAACTATGCGTTATTACTCTACATTTGCACCGGTTTTCAAAACCAATGCACAAAATAAAAAAGAAGGAAAATTTATGAATTGTGATTAAATTCATTGAAATTTAAGGAAATTTGGTGAAAAAGATTAATCAAATAATGTTTTATAAATTGTTCACGAAATAAAAATCAATTAGCTTATTTTCTGTCTTGAAAGTTCACAAAATGGAAACAGTACAGAAACTTAGCATTGTAGTTCAGTGCGAGTACGAGCCATGGGAGGATATGCTTGTGATCTTGATTCAGTGTTCTTTCAGGGTACGATTGAATCACACAGGTTTTAGCTGATGCAGATGTAATACTTGGTAATCAGGTGTGAAGGGATCAACCGGCTTAAAGAAAATATGCGTTGCTACTCTACATTTGCACCGGTTTTCACAAAAAACAATTCACCAAAAAAAGAAAAAAATGTGTAAGATTGTGATTAAATTCGTTGAAATTCAAGGAAATTTTGCAAAAAGAATTAATCAAATAGTGTTTTATAAATTACGTACAAAACAAGTAATATAAAAAAATCTTTTTTAAAGTCAATTCCTACTTTTTTTTTTCACTAAATTGCATATAGAAAGTCCTTTATAAATAATTTTCATTCATTTTTTTAAAGTTTATCTGGCGCCATCTATTGGTAGATATATGCAACTTAAATCTAAACTAAACTAAAATTAATTAACTAAATGTAATGATTGAATTAATATTTGAAAAAACTGTATTAACATCCAGTGTCATTCACTACAAGTTAAAAAAAATTTATTTGAACTTGAGTGGAGGAATAAAAAGTATTTTAATAACGATTGAGAATTTGAACAAGATATATATAGGGAGAGTGTGAGCTAATAGAAGGAATTGAAAAAGGAAAAATTGAAAGATTGTGAAAGATTGAATGTGAAAGATTGTGGTTCAATTAATTGAAATTGAAGAAAATTTGGTAAAAAATATTAATCAAATAGTGTTTTATAAATAACGCACAAAATAAAAAACAATGGGCTTATTTACTGTCTTAAAGTTCACAAAATACTTCACAAAATACAAATAGAAACTGAAAAACATAGCATTGTAGTTCAGTGCGAGTACCAATTAGGGCCGGATATACCCGTGGTCTTGATTCAGTGTTGTTTCAGGGTAGAACTGAATTATTTCCTTAAATAATATAAAAGACGTTAAGATGACATTTTTATTGAAATTTGCCAAGACAGCACAGCACAACTGTAACACATAACACACGAAACAATATTATGTAACAAGTATTTACAAAATTATCTTAAAATCCAGTTCGTTTAAGGGTCTTTATACCCTCCCTACTGCCTGGAACCGTCACTCGACTTTGCACGCTAACTTTTCTCTTTCTCCCTCTTCCATTATTGGTTCCAAAGTCTGAAGAGTGAAAAAAAAACTTGGAAAGTCTAAAGTTTAACATAAGGATCAACCCATCTTTGAACGAAAGATCTATTAACCTTGACCTCTTCTCCGTTGGCTATGTAGTTTGTTTCGGGAATTCATGGTGGATCCTTACTGTGCGCGATCAGCTTTAATATGAAGTAAGATTACCTCTAACAGCTATACAGCCACAATGGTGATGTTCCATGCTCAAAATGATACTGTCTGTTAGCTCAGTTAATAGCAAAGCCTATTGCTGTGTGAAGGCACTTTGAAAAACCTGAAGGGTTAACAGAGGCCAGGTTAAATGCAATAACATGTCTTCTTAGAGTATCCCAAAAATGCTCAATGGGGTTCAAGCCTGGACAACGGGATAACTAGCCCATGTGCCCAATAAATATTCTCTTTAGGGAGCTTTGGATTATATATTAAGGGAAAGTTGTTTGAACTGGCATTATGGTCTTATAGATGAAGGAGTCCCCAATTGAACTTTCATATGAATAAAACAGTTAGATTTGGGTTTGATTTGTTGCTCTACGACCATTTTGTGCACACTTTACTCTAATTAGACCGGGACCCACTCTTTAAAGTAGATTCCGAACCACTAGTCAGCTTCAATGCCACCGACAGGAATCGAAAACTAAAGTATGTGGTACCAAGGGCCAGAACGCTAGCCAACTGGCCATCGGGCTGCTACAGTTAAGTATGAATGCCATTATTCTATGATAGACCAGTAACTGTGTCTCTTAGAACAATATACATGTATACTGCCTTTTAATAAATAGTACTACGTAATTTTTATGAAATTTTATTTATTTATTTGCTTATAATTGTAACTTTCGAAACCAGCGTATATGAGCCATTTTCATTTTCAAATATTCTAATTTTGGAACACTGAATAAACGGTTGTTTTACTTAGTCATAGATATTATCTTCTCATATTTATAAGAGAAAATGATATCTATGATATCTATCCTCAGGATTTTTATTAATCTAATGCTAGTATAAATCTCAAAGTACCTCATCAAATTAAATCAAATAAGAAATCCCTAAATATCTTTATATTCATAAAATTTTGATATTAGTTTCTAATAACCCAATTCATGTATTTTACAGGATATAAGTATTTTCTTCTATCGGATTTAATGGAGCTTACAAAAATTCTGGCTCGTGAATAGGTACTAACTGGGATCATAACTGGCTCGACAGCCCGTTGTGGGCCTTGGCCTTCCTTAAAAGATCCAGCCAGGCTGTTCTCCTCTTGGCCGTGGACCTCCAGTTTTTTATCTTAATAACATTAAAATCAGAGTCTAAACAGTCGACCCATCTCCTTTTTGGTCTTCCCCTTGGTCGCTGTCCAAAAGGGGTTACATTGAAAACCTTCATAGGAGCTCTATCACTTTCCATTCTCATGAGATGACCGGCCCATCTCATTCTGTTCAGTTTAATAAGTTTTAATCACGAAAGTTCAATATCTCTAAAAAGTTTGTAAAGTTTAAAATTGTGTCTTCTTCGCCAATTTCCATTGTCATTGATACCACCAAAAATAGTTCGTAGCACTTTTCTTTCAAAGATTGCCAACATTTTCTCTTCTCTTGCTGTTAGTGAGAATAGGTATTTACAAAATAGTGGGCATTCCCGCTGTCACCCATGTGCCACTGGGGCATTTTTAAAATAACTTGTTAGGGATTTCCTGTGATTCTTGAAGCATTTACAAAATTAAAAGTGGAAATCCCCACTGGCAAGTCAGACTTCCAGAAAGCGGGGAAGTCCCTTGTTTCTCGGATTCTCCATGCATCACTATTATCTTACTTTTGGTTACATCGTATCCGAGATCAGTCATAAAGTTAACTGTGATAGGTAATTAGCATGTCTAGTAATAGAAAGTATCTTAGTGGGAATGAAAAACGAAAAAGAAAGATGGAGTTTGAAGAAAAAAAATAAGAAGTTACCCAAAATAAGTCAATACTTTAAGAGGAGGAAGAAACAAACGAACATTACTGCGAAAATGAAGAAATTAGCCTAACCGAAAATGATAGTACTGCAGTCCCCGACAACACTGAACCAGAGTCACAACATCCCAGTACTAACGATACACATAATCAAAACGAAAATGAAGTGACTGAAATTGATTTGAAATTACTACTGCATCTTCGTCATACATTACTGATAAAGGGTCATTTTAAAATACTAAATGATCAAGAGAAACGATTGCTGATTGAAAATGGACACTGCAAACCTAAAGGCCCTTTTTAAAAAGATAGCACTAATAGATCCTTCTTGGAAAAATATTATTATATTGTTTTTAAGTCTGGTGTAAAACTAGAACTTACATGGCTTTGTTACATGGCTTTTAAAAACATATTGTAAACCATGTTGATTATTCACAAAAAGGGCAACTAAAATGCAGATTATTTGGATAGAAGGTTATGACGATTGGAAATAAATTGCAGAAGCCATAGAAAGGCACGATATATCTAAAATTCACTTAGATTCATGTCTTGTTTATGAACAATGGCGA
Source organism: Caerostris darwini (assembly GCA_021605075.1). Taxonomy (NCBI): domain Eukaryota; kingdom Metazoa; phylum Arthropoda; class Arachnida; order Araneae; family Araneidae; genus Caerostris; species Caerostris darwini. Next base: position 8,035 of record BPLQ01000324.1, read on the forward strand.
TTGCATGGAACAATTGATGAAACACAAGAGTTCATAATCAGGAAAAAAAATCTTTTTGGCGCCAAGTAGTTACAAGAATCCTTGATGTTACTCAGATTCTTTCAACCCGTAATTTAGCTTTTCGTGGCCATAGAGAATATGCATACATCAACGATTCAAATCCAAGCTGTAATTTTTTAGTAGAGTTATTAGCAAAATACTATTCTATTTTACAAGAATTGTTAAGTAAATCAAAGGGCCAGACAAAATACTTAAATACAAAATTACAAAATGAGTTTATTGCTGTCCTGGAGAAAAAAATGATAAACAAGCTGGTAAAAGAAATAAAAACTGCACCGTTTTGTATAAGATGTATAAAAAACAGACCAAATATGTGAACTCTATTGCTGTGTTCAAAAAGTAAAATCAATTTTCAATTTAAATTTCCCAGGCACATGGAATTTTTTTTCTGTTTTAGTTGTTGGTATTGTCCTTGACATCTGTGTGAAATTTGACGTCAAAATATTCATTAGTGTTTGAGTTACACTTGGCTTTGTGAGACGCTACAACTGATTCCGGCGATTTTAGAAATGTCAGAATTAATTAAGCAAGAACTTGAGTTAAATTTTGCTTGCAGTAACAACGTATAGAATGTTGCAGACGGCATTCGGTGAGCATTCCTATATCGGAAAGATATGTTTAGAAGTGGTAAAAACAGTTCAAAAAAGGCAGAGAACGCGTTGAAGACGAAGATCTCTCTGGTCGACCATCAACCTCAACCGACGAAATTCATGTCCAAAAAATTAAAGATTTGGTGCTTGGAAACCGTCGATTTACAATTAGAGACTTTGCTGATGATGTTGGAATTTCAAAATTCCATTTTAAAGATGTTTTGGGCCTCAAACGCGTCGGTACCTTCGTCGATTGGTACCGAAAACACTGAATGCGGCAGCTCCCACTGCATTGATTCTTCGTGACTTTTTCGCCAAAAATGAAACCTATATCGTTCCACAACCACCGCATTCCCCTGATTTAGCACTGTGCTATTTCTGGCTATTCCCAAAACTCAAAAGACCACTCCGGGGACATTGAAGAGCTGGAAAAAAATCCATTTCAAAAATTGCCGGAATCTGTTTTAGCATCTCACAAACCCAAGCGTAACTCAAGCACTAATGAACATTTTGACGTGAAATTTCACACAGATGTCAAGAACAGTGCCAACAACCTAAAAAAGAAAAAAAAATTGAAATCTTACTTTTTTGGACACAGTAGTATTGTCACTATGCGATTCAGAAAGATGAAAATAAAATTCATAAGGCGCTGGTAGTTAAAGAGCCATTTGTAAGATTTCATGAAGTTGAATATTAGAAAGTGGCATTCTCTATCGTGAGGTGACCCGTTCGTATTATACATTAATGGAACGTGAGACGACTTATGTTCTACAGAATAGAAACAAAAAATATCATTACTCTTTTAGAAGAGAAAATATGAAATAGAAAAAATAAAAGTAATTCATCAAATGAATTAATTAAAAGGAACCGACCATTTTAAAGAAAGGTAAACTAGTTAAATATTTGATACCCTATAAACGAGACTGAAGAGAACAGCATACAGGAAAAGAATTTATAACATCTTTAAAATAATGACTAACTTTCAACTTGCTTAAGTGATGGATGAAACTTCCTGATCACTGTTTGGCAAATAACACAAAATCTGCATCCTGATAGAGTTCTACGAATAAGTTGCTTAAAATTGGCCAATCTTATTCAAAACCAACTGATTTTAAAAATTTCTCAGTTATAATAGTCGACTTAGAATAGGACTAGCCAATTTTAAGAAACTCAAACAATTAAAAAAAAAATTTAATTTATACATCGCTGTCAGGATCTGCATGCTGTATTACTTATCACAGAATGGCGTGGGAGTATTATCGCTTCCTTCAATCATGCTGTGAGAGATCGTTATTCCCATTATTATCCCATTATCCACAATTATCCCATTATTCATTTGTACGGTGGTCATCATTGCTGTACAGTTAGGGAAAATCTGAGCACCATTTTTATTTGTTTAACATCTAATTTATCAGCTTAAATTTTAAATCTTCTAATGGACCTGATGGATAAGCGACTGGAGTTCTGTGCCAAAGCATTTTAGTGCGAGTCCCAGCGATGCCATGGATTTGCGTAGTGGCTAGCAATCCACCCTAAGCTGTAGGTCCCGGACTAATATTAGCCCCGGCCCTAAAATATGGTTGTAGAGCGTTTGGCGTAGAGCCTAATTATGTGCATTTGTTTTTCTATTAAGTCGTCTATTGAGCATTCCTCACTTTAGGGTTAGCATGTCCTTAATTGTACCATTATACTCTAAAAATATTTCTTTTCTTTTTATTAAAATTCAATGGCTCTATTGAATGTTTTTTGAAAACCATATATATAAAGGTATTTTCGTATTATTTATATTGAAATTTATAATATATATATATATATATATATATATATATTATAAATTTCAATATGAATAGTTTAAACTAGCGTCCAACTCTGTAAGAACGCCTTTAGTCAACTTAAAAATTTATCTATGCCATAATAGGTGTGGGATTAAGAGATTTGAAAATAAATTTGAGATTTTCTAAATAATACAAGCGAAAGTTAAATGACAATCAACGCTAATTGTAATAACGACTGTCTTAGAATATGAATAATGAAAACGAAAACGGAAATTTAAAGTATCAGATGGAAGTAGATAATTGCCGTTATTATGGGTAAAGTATAATTAACGCATGGAAATTTTCAAAGGAATATTTCCATTCGTTTCGTATTTTCTGAATTAGAGATAAATGCAACATAATAGTACGAAATAAAATGAAAAATGATTTATTTCAGTAAAATTATTTCTGCATTCTTTGTGTAAACAATGTCTCCCAAAAGTGTTCGCATGCTTCAAAAATTTGTAGAAAAAGCACTGTAGCCCGGAATTGAATTGAATTTATAATGTCAATTATAATAAACTCAATTATAATTAGAATGTATGTTTTTATATTATCTTCATGGGATTCTGAATAATTTTTTTTAATTCTCTGATTATTTTCTTTTTATATAAATAAAAACTCAAGGAAGTAGAGAACGAACACAAAAGTGATAGTAAGCCGAAATATTTCGGATAAATTCATAAATTAAAAATAATGGTCTTTAGCTCTTTTTTATTTTTATATTTTGGCAACATTTAAAAAATCGTTTGACTTTAATGTTTGTTTACTTTCTTAGATTCGATTTAATATTTAAAAATGTCTAGTAGTTTTTTTTAAAAAAACTAAACAACGAATATCATTCCAAAATTGTTTATTTTTCATCATAGTAGTGAGAAATCTGTTCAAAATATGGTAAATTAGAAAAATTATCTCATTCTGTAGTGCAATATATTATAAAAAAAATGTTTTTAAAATAAAATCGTATGGAAAACATGATAAGAAAAGGTCTTTTGGAAAGTTAATTCAACTTGATTTATAGATAGAAAATTTATCAAAATTCCATGTTTGAGTTGTGCAAAAATTTCTGAAGAATTAGCAAAACATTTTCTTCTTCAATATCACCTGAAACTTAATGACGAATATTAATATCAGTAGGATTACGTGGGCGTTCTGACATGAATTATTTTTCCAAGTATGAAAAATAGAAATAGTGCAAAAATCCTTCATGATGAATTGGCCCAATATGTATCTTTGCAGATGAAAGAAAATTTGACATTTTTTGTCTCAATAGACGGTTAAATTTATGGAAATGAAAAAATGAGCAATTTAATCCCAAGAACTGAGTAACGAAAAAAATGCTGAAATCTGCTCGGTAAATTATCATGTGTGAATATTCGAGAACGAATGGATAAACTCAGGAATATGCCAATGTTTAATAATGCACGAGATATATGAAGCAATTGATTGGAATACTACGAGAATATCCAAATTCAAATAGCTACATGAATATAGCAATGTTGAATAGATCAAGAACTTCATGAAGAATGAATTGTTCAAGAATCTCTAAAAGAGTATTCAAAAGTAAGATAAATGTCGTTGTAAATGAAGAATGAAGTATTCCAAATTCTACAAGAAACGTTATCACATACAATACGCAAAAGAATATATCAAAGTTTGAACATTCTAGTCTAATTATTCTAATTATTTCATTCTAGTTAGAATTGATCAACGCACTACGAGTACTTATAGCCATTGGAAATACAAATGTTTAAAATCCCAACCCCAAACATGAAAAGTGATTCAAAACCATACTACAAAACATTTCAAACAAAAGCCAAACTCTCCAAAAAATTCCTGAAGATTAACGTTATTCATGAATCATTTCAAGAGTTAGGGACCCAAAGTACCATTTTCTGCCAAAATTTGCAATGGAGTTTTATTTGCTTGGTGCTCATTTTCGGATAATGTCACGGACCTCTAACCAGGATAAACACACCAGGACAATAACACATGATAATAAAGCGATAAGCCTGATGTTGGAGATGTCTTTGTATGGGAATGCATGCCAGCCTCTGGACTATGTAATTTGCTTTATATTGACGATATAATGAATCATGCCCTTTATTTAAATATTTACAAAAAAAAAGTAATAATAATTTAGAATAATCAACTCGAAATTTAGATATTAGAAACAACTTTTTTTTTATCAAGATAACGATCCTAAGCTCACGACTTTCCAATGTTCACCTCGTTTGACTCTATAATTACCCATACATTCTGAAAATACCACCTTAATCGGCGGATTTAAGCCCATTAGGAAACAGTGAAGGAACTGGTGGTTAGAATACGAAGACGAAGACTAAAAACTAAAATCAATCTTAAAACAATAATGATCGAAGAATGGTAGAACATTGATGCAGAAATTACAAAATAATGAGGAATTCTATGCTCAGACTTTTAAAAGCTGTTATAGATACTGCAGGATAACGTATTAAATACTAATTGACCGAAATATTACGATGTTTACTAATAAGATATATTTTCTAAATATACAAACACTTTTAGGAAGTTATTTTTTTATTATTTTTTCGGTTATTGATTTTTTGAAAAAAAACCGAAAAAGTTTTACTAAGCTCTACTATTGTTTTCTTAAAAATCATTATAGATATTATTAAAAAATTCTCATTCTGAAATATTAATTTTATCAATAGCAATATTTCAGTGAAATTCGTAAGTATATGAATGCTTTTAGTATATATTACATTTCAAAGTATATTAAAAATATAAAAGTGTTAAAATTTCAACACTAGATTCAAAATTCCAAAACTTTTGAAAATAATCACTATGAGGCCATTTTCAAAATTGTACATTGCATGTTTTTTTACCCATAAAATATATGGATATTGTTTTGGAGAGAGTGAGTCAGCAATGATTTATTTATTTTTTTAAAAAATTCTTTCACAGGCTATTCTTATTGGTTTATTTATTTTTTAAAAAAAATTTCTTTCACAGGCTATTCTTATTGCTTTATTTATTTTTTCAAAAAATTTCTTTGACAGGCTATTCTCATTGCTTTATTTAAATTACTTTCACATGCCTTTTTATTAAATTTCTTTCGCGTGCATTTTTTATAAAATCATTTGGAATTCTAATCATTTTTTTTTTGAAATCTGTTTTCTTCTTTTCAGTTTTGAACGATAACTTATGAGTATAATTTATTGCTTGAGTATGATTTATTGATAATTTTTTCTTTCTTTTTTGTTTAATATTGCTGTTCTGGGTTTTGCTTTTACATTAAGTTCTAAATTTTATGGGTAGCTTGTAGTTCGGTTTAGCTGATTAAATTATATTTTTTTCATAGTTATTTTATTTTTATTTAATACAGCCAGAAGCAAGCAATATCAATTAAAAATTAATTTTATGGATTTATCTAAATAATTGTGTTAACTATTGTAGGTATGCTTCAAATTCAACAGTTTTATTCGATTAAAGTTCTAAAAAAAACTGTGATAATATTTTTTTTATTTAATTATGTAAAAAAATTCTTAACAAACGCCTCGTATTGAAAATCCAATCATTTGTTATTAATAATTGTTATGAAATGAGTTTAGTTTATTATTCTGATGCAAAAATTCAGACAGAAAATTAGAAAAATTCAGTAAACAATGTAAGAACGAAACCCATAAAAACAATTTTAAAAAGTAAAAAATTAAAGAATTAAAAACGATTTTCTTTTATTTTTATTAATATCTACTTGTTATTGGTACTCAACGCTATTTTATTGATTTCTATTATGCATTTTTATTTAAATAATAAATATTGAATTAATAAACAATGAATATTTAATTAATACTTAATAAATAAATAATATTTAATTAATACTTAATAAATAATTAATATTTAATCAATAATTAATAAATAATTATTTAATTTTCCCATGAGTTTTTACAAAATCTTTAGTGTTTATTATTTAGTCAAATGATAATGTACCTTAAAAATTAATTCAATTTTTAAATTTGTATAATTTAATTGGTTTTTTTAACAAGAAACACATAACTGAACACTAACTTACACATAACTGAAAAACTCATAGGCAGAAAGTTTCATAGTTATATACGGGAAAATTAAAAATATAAAAATTAGCCAATCTACTGTTGTTCTATTAAGGGAAAATGGAATGATGTGCAAGCTATAGAAAAAAACATTTGCAAGCATTAATAAAGGATGCGCAAACGATAATTTAAAATTTAAGATCAGAAAACGATTTTTAAATTTTTAAAGCTTTAGTATTTATTATTTAGTCAAACCCCAAAAATTAATTTAATTTTTAAATTTTTATAATTTAACTAGTTTTCTTAACAAGAAACTCTTACACATAATTGAAATCTCTTAGGCAGAAATTTTTATGGTTATATATAGGAATATTAAAAATATAAACATTAGCCAATCTAATGTTGTTCCATTTTAGAAAAAAAAATGGAATTATATGCAAGCTATAGAAAAAACATCTGCAAGCATTAATAAAAGATGCCTAAACGATCATTTAAAACTTAAGATCAGAAAAAGATTTTTAAATTTCTAAAGTTTCAGTATTTATTATTAAGTCAAACCGATAATGCACCCCAAAAAATTAATTTAATTTTAAAATTTTTATAATTTAACTATTTTTTTAACAAGAAATTCTTACACATAACTGAAAACTCAGAGGCAAAAATTTTTATGGTTTCATACGAGTAAATTAAAAACATAAAAATTAGTCAATCTACTGTTGTTACAATTTAAAAAAAAAATGGAATGATATGCAAGCTTTAGAAAAAACATTTGTAAGCATTAATAAAAGATGCACAAACAATAATTTAAAACCAAAGAACATAAAAAAAAATTAAATTTTAAAGCTTTAGTATCTATTATTTATTCAAAACGATAATGTCCCCTCAAAAATTAATTTAATCTTTAAATTTTTATAATTTACCTAGTTTTTTAACAAGAAATTCTTACACATTAAAAAAATAAAAATTAGCCGATCTACTGTTGTTCTATTACAAAATGGAATGATACACAAGCTATAGAAAAAACCTTTGTAAGCATTAATAAAAGATGCGCAAACGATAATTTAAAACCTAATATCAGAAAACGATTTTTAAAAATTTTTTAAATAAAAATTAAACAAAAAAAAAAAAAAAAATAAGGTTGATATCTAATCCTGATTCATAAGAATCAAGACAGATCCTTTCATTATGATGAATTGACAGAAAAAATAAGTAAATAAAAAACAGTCTTGATAAAAAAATCAGATTTTGGCTGGATTTTTTTGCAGTTGGATTTAGTTGACCTTCATCTTATCACCTTATAAGCACAGAATTTTCGAGCATTAGTGCTACGGAAAATCCGATATACATCTATTTGCTGGTTCTCTACCTTTTTATCTTTTTTAACCCTTTTGAAATGATTCGCAAATAAAGAACTTTGTCCGAACCGGAATCTAGATTTCGGGAACAATAATAATCTTTTATTTGAACACTGGGTTGAAATCCTGAAAGTACCACTAAAGGATTTCAAACTGATCGGAGTTTTGAGGAAATTACATGCACACGATAGCGAATCATAAGTAAATTTTTAACACGGTAATCCAAATTTTATGAGTTTCTGGTTCTTAGTAACTAGGTTTTTTCGCAGATAAAAATCTATTTCCCTCGTGGTGTGACTCACTTATCTGTTCGAATGATCTAAGAATACTTTTGCCATCTATGACACGTAATTTGGTTTCATCCATAGCCAAAAGACATACCGCTAGCAGCACGTTTCTGATCGCAGATATCAGCTGTCGCCTTAAGCTCTTCCATGAATATTTCGTCCGCTCGGTGCAATTAAAACGCCATCAAAGGAAATGCCTTGGCGACTCTTTAAGTGTTTTGGCGAGAAGTTTTGGCGATCGAAACCGAAGTAGCCAACTTAGGTTTCGGTTTCACAAAAGGGCTGAACAGTTAACGAATTATATTTAATGGAAAATAGTACTACTACTAATAAAAAAAAGTAAATAAAATAATAATAATAATAAAATAAATAAAATAATAATGAAATAAATAAAAAATAAATAAATAAATGAATAATAATAATAATAAAATAAATAAATAAAATAATAATAATTAATAATAATCATAATTGGAGGGTCGATATACAGGATACCCATAAAATTTAGAATTAATCTAAGAACAAAACGCATAACAACAATTTTAGAAAGTAAAAAAAAAACAGAATTCCAAACGATTTTCTTTTCTTGAAAAATCTTATTTTCACTTTGAAATAAAGTCGTCTTTGCATTTACTAAACGATCTTTTAAAACAATTTTACATTCATTTTTTTACTAAATTATTTAATAATTACTCAATTATTAAAAACAATTAAATTAAAATAAATTAATAAAATAAAAATAGTTTTAAAAAAAAATAATTAATTGGAGGGCCGATATACAGATTATCCATAAAATTTAGAATTTAATGTAAGAACAAAAGGCATAACAATAATTTTAAAAAGGAAAAAATCAATTCCAAACGATTTTCTTTTTTTGAAAAATCTTATTTTCACTTTGCAATAAAATCGTCTTTGCATTCACCAGACGATCTTTTAAAACAATTTTACCTTAATTTTTCTTCTGAAGAAGTTTTTACCAAATTATTAAATAATTGCTGAATTATTTAAGAAAATTAAATTAAAAAAAAAAAAATAAAATAAAAATAGAAAAAAAAAAAAATTTTTTTTTAATTTGTGGGCCAACACGCAAATTACCCATAAAATTTAGAATTTAATGAAAGTACAAAACTCATAATAATAAACTCATAAATCTTAATCTTAAATCTTAAAAAAATAAAAAAAATAAAAAATACAGAATTCCAAACGATTTTCTTTTTTTGAAAAATCTCATTTTTACTTTGAAATAAAATTGTCTATACCTTTACCAAACGATCTTTTAAAATAATTTTACGTTAATTTTTCTTCTCAATTAATTTTGTGCTAAATTGTTTAATAAATAATCAATTATTTTTTAAACAAATATTACGTATGAAAAAGCTCCGGAAATTTTTTTTTTTAAATAATCACAGATTTCAGTGAAAATGCCAGAAATTGAAAGTGGCCAAGGACACGAAAAACCTCGCTATCCAAAACAATACTTATACATTTTTACGGCTAAAGAAATTAAATTTAAAAAAATAAATTATTTTAAAAGCAAATTATTTTAAAAACAAATGAAAAAATGAAAAAAAAATGTGAAAATTAAAACATTGTGCTGTCTGATGGTCAATTGGCTAACGTTCTGGCCTTTAGTGCTTCAGGTTCGAATCCTGGCTGCAGCATGGGTATTTGTTAATGATTAGGAATCCGCGTTAAACTGCCGGTCCCGGTCTAATTAATCTAAAGTGTGCAAAAAATGACCGAAAAGACCCAAATCAAAACATTGCTTATAGTACATATGTTGAATGCAAACGGTAATCGTTTGTGTTTTAAGTATTTACATCTGAATTTGTCATTAGTTTTATTTTTAAATTCCTTCTATTAGCTCACACTCTCCCTATATATATCTTGTTCAAATTTACAATCATTAATAAAATACTTTTTATTCATCCACTCAAGTTCAAATACATTTTTTTGAACTTTTAGTGGATGACACTTGCTGTTAATACAGTTTTTTCAAATATTAATTCATTCATTAAATTTAATTAATTAATTTTAGTTGTTTTAGATTTAAGTTGCATACATCTTTCAATAGATGGAGCTAGATAAACTTAAAAAAATGAATTGAATATTTATAAAGGACTTTCTACAATATAGTGAAAAAAAAGTAGGAATTGACTTTAAAATTTTTTTTTATATTACTTGTAGATTTAGATCGTCTTTTTTGTTTTCTAGCATTATACATTGGGGGAGAGCGTAACTTGCAAAGTATTTGTAATTAATAATAATTATTATTATTAAGGAAAATTTAAATATTAATATTGCAATCGAAATTTAAATATTACTCTTTCAACCACCAAACTGATTCCAATCACCAAAATTATGGATATTGCTCTGGGGAACGGGGTTTTTCGTGTCCTTGGCCACTTTCACTTTTCGGGGATTTACCACTTTCAATTTTTAAATTTCCTTCACCGATTTTTCTTATACATAATATTTTTAATTTCTTTTTTTATAGGTAATATTTATTTAAATTTCTTTTACTAGCTACAAATTATACAATTAAATAATGTAAATTTTTTTTGTCTTGTGAAAGCAAACACAATTTTATTTCAAAGTGAAAATAAGATTTTTTCAAGGATAGAAAATTGTTTGGAATTCTGTAGTTTTTAAGATGGCTGTTATTCGTTTTGTTCTTAAATTAAATTCTAAATTTTTATGGGTAACCTGTAGGCAGGCCAAGTTTTTAATATTTTTATGATAATGACAATTTTATATTTAAAAATTTTTTCATTCGTCACGTCTTTTTCCATTCTTCCGTCCTATGCCCATAATAAGTTTTTATTTGTTTAAAGTATTAAAATTTTATTATTAATCCTCAAAACGGCACGATAAAAAAGTGTATTTTCACAATTTTTTTTTTTACTATTTCGCAATGTAAATGATGCATAACGGAATTTGGATGATCGTTTAACAAATTCTTTTGTGATTATTTTTTCGAATGACATAAATTCCCGAATTTATGGTATCTGTTTATCGGAATTTATCGAATTGATTGCTGTTTCCTTCCTTTTTTTTTATCATTTTGAAAGATACATACCGGATATTCAATTCTAAGCACATCTCTAAAAATGAACGAAATCGACACAATTTTCTTTGAAATAAAATAAAAAAATCGAACGGAGGAAATTTATTCAATAGAAAATTATCAAGTACAGGATATACGATAAAAAAAAAATGCAGTCTATTTATCAACAGATTTCAACATTTTATACCGGTTCTTTGTCTTTTCCTACAAATGGTAATGACGCAGTATTTGATATCAGTACGTAATTAATCTTATAATTGTGTAATTAATCTTACAGAGAGAAAATTTAAAAAAAAATAACTGTAGTATATTTTTTATTTAAATTTGAGTACTCTAATAATATGTGAATTTTTGATTTCTAGCTTATTAACATCTTTTTTTCCCTCTCCCTTATATTTGATATAGTAAACAAAAATTAGTAAGCACGATTACTCACTCGTTTTTCTATTTGATTGATCCACATTGTTGTTAAAAGTTTTAATTTGAAATAATTTTTTTTTTATACATAAAACATGGGTAGCGGGGATTTTTGGTTCCTTGATCGCCGTCAACGTTTCTTATTGTTTTATAATTATTTTTTAAAATTTCTTTTGCGAGCTATTCTTATTGGTTTATTTAAATGTTTTTCACTTGCTTTTTTATTAAATTTCTTTCTCGTGGTTTTTTTATAAAACTGTTTTGAATTCTATATCTTTAAAAATTTTTAAAAATTCCTTTCATGTGCTTTTTTATTAAATTAGTTACAAAAGTTTTTTTATAAAATCGTTTGAAATTCTATATTTTTATTTATTTATTAATTTATTTCAAGTATTTTTTTATAAAATCGTTTGAAATTTATATTTTTTATTTATTTATTAATTTATTTCAAGTATTTATTAATTTATTTTTTTTTTTATAAAATCGTTTGAAATTCTATATTTTTATTTATTTATTAATTTATTTCAAGTGAAATTTATATTTTTATTTATTTATTAATTTTTATAAAATCGTTTGAAATTCTATATTTTTATTTATTTATTAATTTATTTCAAGTGTTTTTTTTATAAAATCGTTTGAAATTCTATATTTTTATTTATTTATTAATTTATTTCAAGTGTTTTTTTATAAAATCGTTTGAAATTCTATATTTTTATTTATTTATTAATTTATTTCAAGTGTTTTTTTATAAAATCGTTTGAAATTCTATATTTTTATTTATTTATTAATTTATTTCAAGTGTTTTTTTATAAAATCGTTTGGAATTCTATAGTTTTTTTAATTATTTATTTAATTTTTTTTTTTAATTTTGAACAATAATAGGAACATAATTTATTGTCTGAATATGATTTATAATATAACTAAATAATATTCGTATAAAATGCATTTTTTTTTAATGTTTGCTATTTGATTTAGACGTAATTCATCACTAATATTACAGAACTGTCCTTGGAGATTGTTCCTTGGAGATTTCTCAAAAAAAAAAAAAAAAAAATGACTGGTTCACTTCTATATTGTTGTTGTGCCCCTCATGGAAGGAGGGAAGACGGATGCAGTTTCTGTTTTTGATGGAGCACCTGTAGGTAGAAGTCAGACTTCTGCTCCATGACTCTGAAGAAGGAGGTTTACTTATAGGGGGAACTACCCCGCATTTGGTATCTTATTTAAGAAAACCTGGAAACCAGGTAGTCTGACTCACGAGGAGCCTGATGGCCAAGTGGCTAGTGCTCTGACGCTCGGTCCTACAGGTATCGGGTTCGAATCCCGGCTGGGCTATGGATGCTTGTAGTTGTACGCAATCCACCTTAAGCCGTAGGTCCCGGTCTTAAATGACCATAGAGCGCCACAGAGCCCCATCAGACTTCTTCTCACTAATATCATTCCCAAACTGTAAAGGAGCAACTCAGCTCTAGGCACAGTGTTGTGCTGTGACGTAGTAGTAATAATCCGACTCACGAGGAAAGATGCTGAACATCGCAAACGCCGTCGAGTCTCCTCGTTTTTTGAAACAATATTTAGCTGTCAGTGGATTGAACCCCCGCTCTAATGCTCACCAGCAGCCTATGTTATCTCTGAGCCACGAGTCAGGCCACTTCTATATTATACGTAAAAAAAAAGCCAGTCACTTACTGGGCTGGCATGAGAAAACGGATCATAATAAAATGTTAAAAATATATTAATGCATAAATATTTGAAGTAATAATGAATGTAATTGAATTAATACTTGATACAATGTTTAATAAATAAGTTTGTAAGGGGGAAAAAAAGAGAAGAAATTGTAAACTACTTCTCCGTGAGTTTAAGCTGTCTGATGGACAATTGGCTAGCGCTCTGCCCTTTGGTATCTCAGGCTTCAGGTTCGATGTTTGTTAGTTGTTCGGAATCCATATTAAACTGTATATTCCTCGTCTAATTAATCTCAAAGTATACACAAAATGACCATAGAGCGACAAACCAGACCAAACTATGATTTTAAATTGCAAAATACTTATTTACAATTTAATAGTCAATGAAGCGTTCAAGGAAAAAAAAATTATCAATCTAAATATATAATTGAAAATAAATAAATCCGTTATAAAGGAAACCATCAATTGTTTTTATTTTTTATTTTTAGATGAAGTTAATAATGTTCATTTATATTCAATACAAACATAGCATATCTGATCGAAAATAACAATTAATTTTAATTATTCTGTCCATTACTAAAGCATAATTATTTATTCACTTTTACCCTCGTAATGACTGAAGCGTTTAATATCCCTCTTCCCAATTGAGATATCAAAAAGGTATTTATAGAAACTCTCTACACACTACGCTACATTAAGTGAAAAATAGATATACAAACCCTGTTGCGACTTTTTATCAGTCACAGATCACAAATAAATAATGAAAATAAAAAAAAAACATTCTCCCAAAAGTAAAAACAGACAGCACGTTTCCAAAACAAGAAATCAGCAATCTAAAAATATCTATCAGCAGCGCGCAATGAGAAGAAATTTCCATTCTGTGATGATACGCTTGGCGAGTTGTTTCAGCAGGTTTGCCACTTCGTAGTAGTCATCGCCCCTTGGCGACGTTACGCCTTCTGGTTGGCGAGATTGTGGTTTAGTTTCTCTTTGCAGATGGTAGCATTCGTCGACATGAGCGGTTGTTTAGGATACGAGAGAAACCGCTTCCGATGATTTACTTAATAACGTGCATGTCTTTTTCAAGTAGAATCCCATGTCGCGTAGAAAACAATCCAACCCGAAGCCTGCGAAACGTAAGTAGATTCGATTTTGGTTTTCCCGCCATTTTTTTTAAAAAAACTTTGTTTATTTTTTTTTCTCCCGCATGGTCTTTAGCACGATGTTTACAGAATGTCACGTTTAATAGCATGGTGCTATGTAAACATATTACGGTGACGGTTATGAAAGAAAGCTTCTGAAAAAAAAAAATTATTTGTTGATATTATGTTGTAGTATTTTATTTTTATTTATTTATTTGAAAATTTACAAAAATAAATAATATATATTTTTTTTTTGGAAATTTTTTTTTTTGTTAATTACTGTTATTTAAATTTTAACATTTAATTCTCAATGATGGATTAAAAAAAAATTTAATGAAATTCATGTATCAATAATAAACAATTCAATTTTTTATATTTTTTTATTGAATATAGTTTTTTTTTTGCACGCTTATTGCACATGAAATATTATATTCCATTCCACTAATAACAATATAAATAACTATAACAAATACTAATAATTATAACTAATTAATTCTAACAAATACTAATAACTATAACTAATTATTTTTTTGTAATATAAAAATGATGATTTATTTAATGTAAATAACCTGTCATTACGAGCAATGTTCTCTGGGATTTATACAGAATTATTTTAAATCATTTAAAATATATTTCTTAGTAAAATGGTAAGATATTACATATTTTTAACGATAACTTAATTAGTGGAAAATTATGCAATAAAATTAACTTGTATTCTAACTGAAGTAGGGTTTGTTTTACAGTAAAAAAGTGATATCTGGCTTAAATTTAATTTCATATCAAGAATTATAAGATCCCTTCCACTAATAACAATGATTTACAATTATAACTAATTGATAGTTTTATAATTTAAAAATGATGATGATTATTATTATTTACTGTAAATAAACTGCCATTTTATGACCAATGCTTCTCCGGAATTTATACAGAATTATTTTAAATCTGTTAAAATATATTTCTTAGTAAAATGGAAAGATATTACATATTTTAACCATAACATAATTAGGGGGAAATTATATAATAAAATTAACCTGAACACTAACTGAAATAGGATTTGTACTAGAAGTAATATCTAGCTTTAATTTAATTTCATATAAAGAAATTACAAGATTTAATTTAATGTTAATTTTTCAATGAACATTAAATTAAATCTTGGTTAGCTATATTAAACTAAGCTATATGTTAATAGTTGTATGTTTTTTTTAATCGCATATTACAATTTGTTTTCGTTTTGCTTTTTTTTCCCTTGCATGTGTGTTTGATATGTGTTTTATAAAACAAACAAAATTAAATTTTATTAGATTGAATTTGATATTTATTTATTTGGTTTTTTGCGGTTTTGGGAATTATAATATTAATGCCTTATGAAAAATTTTCTGAAAGTTATTTAAACAATTAATTGTTAATTAATTAAAAAAAATTTAAAAAATAATTAAAATTTAATTATATGTAATTTGCAAAATTTACAAATAAAAATATAGAAAATTAACTTAAAGATAATTAATCAGCAAATTTGTATAGAAGAATTTAAGAATTAAGAATTCATTCTTTTGTATTGATAAAAAAAAAAAAAATCTTAAGAGCATTATATTTTTAATTTTTCTGTACTTCTGTACTTTTCAGTGCCTTTTTTTCTATCGTTTCAATTTATTTAAAAATAATATTACAGCAGGATTTTAATTTTGGCTTCAGACAAATTTTTTATTCCAATCATATTTTCTTTTATTGCTTAGGTTGGAATTCAGTCTTAAGTTTACAGTTACCGTCATATCTTCAATTGTTCATTCAACTCATGGATTTGTTTGCAGATATGTGCAAATATGAAAATAAAAACCCTACTAAAGTAGAATGGATTATACGCAAGCAAGATAACAAAACAACATACAGATAACATGCAGCCTATTTTGTTAGCAACAATAGTTCACTGTTTGTTTTGCTGAGGAAACATTTACACGTGTTAGCAAACGTGCTCTCGCGTAGTGTGAGAGAAAAAAAATGCGATTGCGCTATATAAATTTTGATGATAATTAAAAAAAAATGATTAATTTTTCAAGTACTAGAAATTTTTCCAGTAGCTTAATCATTTGTCATCTTACTCATGATATATTAGAGCAAAAGAGCTTGTACCCTCTAAATGCATATGCTGTAGTCGCTATTTTCACAAACAAGATGAGTTATTCTTATGATGTTATGAATTATTATGTGTTAATTTTATGTTAACAGTTGGACTGTCCAATATTGTCACCTTATAACGTACAAATGGCGAGCCAACTGTCTTTGAAAATAGTCCTTAAACAATAATTTCTAATTTTTTGAATTAGCGATTGTTGGTAAAACATAAAGGTTCCATTGTTAGTTAAAACATGTAATATAGAAAAAAAAAATTTTAAAGTTAATTTTTACTTTTTTTTCACTATATTGCAGAATGTCCTTTATGAATAATTTTCATTCATTTTTTTGAAGTTTATCTGGTGACATCTGTTGGTAGATATATGCAACTTATAAAACCTAAAATTAATGAATTAAATTTAATTATTGAATTAATATTTGAAAAAACTGTATTTACATCCAGTGTCATCCACTAAAAGTTAAAAAAAAATGTATTTGAACTTGAGTGGTTGAATAAAAAGTATTTTATGAACGATTGAAAATTTGAACAAGATATATATAGGGAGTGTGTGAGCTAATAGAAGGAATTGAAAAAAGATACTTGAATCGTTCGTTTTGCAATAATTCTTTAGTTAATATATTTGGAGCTCATTACATTTTATCATTTTCTTTGATGCTAAGTACTTTCAGAAACTGCTTTTGATGACTGAATGTCGATTTTAACCATTTGCATTAATTTTATGTTAACAGTTGGATTGTGCAATATTGTGATCATATAACATACAAACGTCGAGCAACTATTTTGAAAAAAGACCTTGACCAACAATTTTTAATTTTATAAATTAGAGATTGTTAGTGATATACTGTACGTAACATGAAGTTTCCATAGTAAGATAAAAATAAAAGATACCTCAATCTTTCGTTTTGCAATAGTTTTTTAATTAACATATTTGGAGCTCATTACATTTTATCACTTTTCTTTGACGCTACTTTCAGAAATAAGATGACTCGTAATCATAAAAATTAACCACATGTGTTAATTTTATGTTATCTGTTGGACTATCGAGTATAACTATCCAGTATCATTTAACGCACAAATGGCGAGCAACTATCCTTGAAAATAGTCCTTGAACAATAATTTCTAATTTTTTGAATTAGGGATCGTTAGTGATATGCAGTATGAAACACGAAGTTTTCATTGTTTAGATAAAAAAAAAAGATACCTGAATCTTTCGTTATGCAATAATTCTTTAGTTAACATATTTGGAGCTTATTACTTTTTATCTCTTTCTTGGATGCTACTCTCAGAAACAAGATGACTCGATGGCGACTTTAATCATAAGTGTTAATTTTATATTAACAATTGGATTGCCCATTATTCACATAACATACTAATGGACAGCTGTCTTTGAACAATAATTTCTGATTTTATGAATTAGGGATCGTTAGTGATATGCAGTATGAAACACGAAGTTTCCACTGTTTAGATCAGGGGTCTCCAAACTTTCCAGGCCAAGGGCCAAAACCGTTTTAATTTTTCTGTCATTATCTATAATTTCTAGACCAGTCGCCGAGTACGCGCTCTGAGAGAGCATACGCTTGCTAAATTCGCTGGTTCAATTACTACAA
The DNA here is from genome assembly GCA_021605075.1 of Caerostris darwini. Lineage (NCBI taxonomy): Eukaryota > Metazoa > Arthropoda > Arachnida > Araneae > Araneidae > Caerostris > Caerostris darwini. The sequence continues at coordinate 26,221 of BPLQ01000324.1, forward strand.
TTGTGTGTACCGATACAACCGTGACACTTGACGACATTTAGTGGTTAAAAGCGGAAATAAGTAGGTATACCTACCGGGGGTAACCGCGGGATGTTCACTAGTCTATAATTTTAGTGGTATTCATTTTAATTATTCGTTAGTTGTTATGCTTAAGTTAAATTTTCTACGTATTATGCTTGTCATTAAGCTTTACCTAGCAAGTCAATAAAACCGAGTTATTATCATTCTGTGTTTTTTTTATCCAACTTATTACAGCAACAATAAGCTATTCGCAGGTCGCGGGCCGGATGGATGACACTGGTGGGCCGTAGTTTGGAGACCCCTGGTTTAGATAAAAAAAAAATACCGGAATCTTTTGTTTTGCAATAATTCTTTATCTAACATATTTGGAGCTCATTACACTCTATCATTTTCTATGATATTACTTTCAGAAATTACTATTGATGACTCGATGGCGATTTTAACCACATGTGTTAATTTTAAAACAACAGTTGGACTGCCCAATATTGTAACCATATAAGATATAAATGGCGAGCAATTGCCTTTGAAAATAATCCTTGAACAATAATTTCTAATATGAATTAGGGATTGTTAGTGATATACAGTAGGAAACATGAAATTTCCATTACAACTTTTTTTAAAAAAAGATACTTGAATCTTTTTTGCAATATTTGGTGCTCATTACATTTTATCTTTTATTTGATGCAACCATATCTTATTAACATCCAGTTTTCTGATGTACTCTGGTCGATCCAATTGTATCAAGATGATTTTAAACATCAAGCATGTACATTTTTAATAACTTCATATATTGGCAATATTACTTTTAAACATGATTCTCCTGTTGTCGATGTGGATGCTCAAGTGTAAAGTAAAGGTAGGCCGATTCCTTTTAGAAGGCAGGGCCGAATTTAGATGAAAAGAGGCCCTAGGCTATTCCACTTATGAGGCCCTTTCACCTCCCGTTTTTAAGTTTGTAAATTACATGAGAGATAATAAAATACATCATTACTGTGATATATATCAATATGTTAAATGAAACATGTTGTGATGGGTACTAATCTTTATAAAAAATGAGGCACAAAAAAAAGTCGAGAACACTTATTTGGACATTTATTCTCAGCACTATATATAGTACTTGTAACAATAACTAATCAAACATAACACACAACATTTACAAAGAAACAAAATTCAAATATTAAAAATCTTTGCCCACGAAAATAAAATATGCAATAAAAATTATCATATTTTCTATGAAATTAAATTAAATATGTTCAATACATTGAAGATTAAAGCAAATTCAATTCAGATAAATTTATTTCATAATAATATCAATAGGTCTGTTCGTTTGTCTGTTACAATCTACACTTTATTAATGCAAGAACAAACCAGAGCTTGGTAGCATAAGGCGCGTCAATATTTGCCATAGCAATCAGTGAACGTATGAACTATACTTTGGTGCAATCTAGTATATACAAACGAACAGACCCAATGAGCCGAACGCGTTGATCTTAACCAATACATTTTTATATTTCTTTATTAGTCATATGTGTAGAATTTCTCCTTATTTTCCATTCAGTGTTTTAGTGTTTACTGTTTTTAGAATAGTGTAATTTTAAATTTGCTAACAATTTGAATGTAGGCCCTCTTGATCCTGAAGCCCTAGGCTGCAGACTAGTTAGCCTATAGGAAAATCCGGCCCTGTTGGAAGATATCTGAAAAAGTGTTCCTTCGTTAAGTTTGAATGATATTGTGTAGGCGTCTAATTATTGCTAAATTTGTCATATCAGTGATAAATGCAAATTAAATGCGTGGAATTCGCGGGGTTGGAGAGAATGTTTTCATTCTTTATCAAATAAAACAGAAGGACGGATGTGTGTGTATTCGGTTGAAAAGTCGCTGAAGTAACATATACTGGGAAAAGAAACTTGATTTCATCAGAAAAGACGTCATTAATTCAGAAGAAAAATTCTTTTTTTTTTAATTTTTATGCTGGAATGTTTGCTTTCCGTACCTTTGATTAATTATGTATGCAAATACTCTCTGTTGATCAAATATCTCAACATTCTATCATGGAAATTAAATGCTAATTCTTTCTAATCCGAAAGTTAATACTTGTTTTCTGTTTCGCGCTTTTCTTAGTTTTGTAACAAACATTTCTGATTAATTGGTTGTCTTATGAATTTGCCCATTTTTCATTTTGCAAATCATTGATGTAAATATTTTTAGATGAATTCTGGACAAAAATTATATATTTTATGTGTCTTCTTATTACTGGTTAGTTCTGCATTTTTTATTAAACAATGTTCATAATCTATTAAATGTTCTATTCTACACGTTGCCATTTTATCAATTAATATAATTAATTTAAAAGCCGATTTAAAAAGAAAATAGTTCTGTTGAATTCAGATTGGGTCAAAATAAATTTATTGTATTAAAAATAATAAAATGTATATTTTTTTATTTTTAAATATAATTTCCTATCGTTTCACCACTCTTTACTATATCGCGCATTCTGATAAATAGTGCGATTTTTTTTAGAAAAAAAAAGTTTCTAAACCCGGATAAACTCATTATTATATATGCGATATAATGAAGGAACGTGTGTTTATGGTCAGATGTTTTTTTTAATGTTTATTTGCAATAAAAGTTATGAATTTTTTTAAATAAAGACAAATAAATTCTATATAGTATTAAACTGTTTTTTCACTTAAAATAACATAATATTCTTATTCATTGGAGCAACAGCCCTATGGTGGGCCAAGACCCCCTGCCTACTAGCAGATTTCCAGACAGGAATTTTTTTTTTTTCGGAGTAGGGTTGTCAACTCTACTTCCTACACTCGTATGAGAACGGTATCTACGGTTAAAAATGGATTCCAAGCCACTACAAGCATCTATGATACTGCCGGGACTCGAATTCGAAACATATGTAACATAATAGTAGATGTTTAATTAAAATTAAGTAAATACATGATGATATAAAACATGATGGGCATGGTGATATATGGCCATGTATTTATCATATGTATATCATCAGGATAAATACATGATGTTATAAAACATGATGGGAATGATGATATATCACCATGCATTTATCATATGCATATCATCAAGATAAATACATGATGATATACCTAATATAAATAGAAGAAACTTCTTAACTTATTAATCTATAAAACGCTTAACTTTCACAATACATACTTTACTGCTTTCCATCTGTAAGCAGGGTTATCAACCTGAGGGCCGCATGGGGTTTAACGTGACATAATAAATGCTTTTCAAGCATTGAGAATTTTTTAGATCCATTTTATTGATTTTTTTTTAAAATTCTGATTATGTGAAAAATAATGAGTTTCTGATTTCCATTTATTAAAATATTTCCTATTTCTGTAATTAAAACTTCATGATTGAATGAGGAATGAGTGCAATGAGTTACAAGAAATCCTAAACCGAAAAAAATTATAAAATACTGTACGACGGCTTTTTTCTTTCTTGTTTTTACTTATCACTGTGGATATCATAGTGGGTCATCAACGATCTTATGCAAAACAGTGGTTGGTGTACTCTATCTCAAATAAACCAAACTCTAAGGAATTTTATGTACATTTAATGTTTTATGAAACAACGAGGAAAGTTGCTATCTATAGAACTATATTCTCATCCAGTATCATCAGTATTTTTAAAGTACTGCATAAATCATTACATTTATGTGTGACAAATTTACCTGTGACATTATTGAACTAAAACATTTGGTATAGCTTTTAATTTCAAGAACTAAATTAGAAAAAAATATGTGTATGACATGTAAAGCTTTACATCCATTGATAAAATTGTTTCCTTCAAACAGCATATATTTATTCCATGTATTAATAATCAATGGTAGTAATAATAATTAATAGTAATCAATGTTATTTACACCGATTATCCATTGATTATCCTATTTCAAGCATCTGTACCTCCAATATACTAAAAGCCCCTTCAGATAGCCTGCTTCCCAACTAGGAAGCTTCGTACCATTCTCAAATCACCATCACCATCACCAATTTCATCCCAATATCCTACAAAAAGCTTGGAATAGCTATATCATTAGTTACATGACGGTAGTTATGATAGCTACATCATCAGTTGCATGATGACTGTTTGTTTCACACTACTGTTATGTAACATGATCATTAATTACATGATGGTAGTTATGGTAGCTACATCATCAGTTACGTAATGGCTGTTTGTTTTACACTACCATTATATAACATCACACACACACACACATAAATATATGCCTTTTTCGTGCTAGATAATATCCCTTATCCAAAATAATATCCCTTGACTACATGTTGCAGATACTGTCTTCAAAAGCATGGAGACTCGATGATGACTGCGACAGCATATGTAAGCGTTTCGCATCAACAATAAAGCTATTTAAAGAGAATTTTTCTATTTTTCTTCCATACGATATGCAAATGTAGGGTAATCTATTGTAAGGTAATATTTCACTATTCTCATCGGTGAGTTGTTATAAGTATTTATTTATGGAACTCTGTCTATAAAAAAAGTTAACAAGTATTAAAAAGTTGAATTATCTCAGTATGTGAACACATAAAAACGAAACGTTTTATGAAAGAGCATGGGTTTTTCTTAAGAGGATTATTTTATTTTAACAAAATAAATAAATAAGATGGAAATCGGTCAAACGAGACATTTTAGTATTATATGTTATTGTTGCATATTTGAGGTAATTTTTTTATACAGGTAGAAGGGTTTTTTTTTTTTTTTAATTTATAATTATTTTTTCGTACGCTTTCGTTGAAATTTTTATGACATAACTTCAAAATTCCACAATAAATGTGATAATCTTTTACTGCAAACTGTTTTTTACTCAATGCTGCCAATTATTCTTTTTCAACATTTTTGCTTCGATTATTTACAAACGATTTTTTATAAAAAAATATTTTAGTTATAAGAGATAAAATTTTAAAAACAGATTAAATTTGTGGCATCAACATAATCTATCATTTGCTGACGAGTTAAAATAGTACTCTTATCAATAGAGATAAGAATTCAGGTGGTCATCTAAAAATTTAAAAAAATAAAATGTGCTTAAACTGTTTTCGGGGATATGAAATAATTGTTTTGTATTAAAGGCTGTAATCTGTTAATATTTGAGCAAATGAAATTCATAATTATTTTACTGTACAAAAATGAATTAATAGATCAAATTAATTAAATTACTAAACGTTAAATTTTTAATTGAAACATCAAGATTTGTGAATTAGGATTAATGAATTATTTACAAACGATTAAATTAAATTTTGACAGTGGAATTGATAAAAAAAATAGTCCAGTGTATTAATGCTTTCTTTTTTATTTTTCTGTCTACCTTTCAAGTGCTCAGATGTTTCGAAGAAATTGAAATTAATGGAGTTTTTTTCCCTGCCAAATGGCACAATGATAACTATAATATTGAATAATGATTGAAATATCAGTGAGCCTTAAAACGTTGCCTTAGTAAATTGAAACATCAGGATTTGTGAATTATGATTAATGAATATCCTAAACAGTTGAACTGATAAAAAAAAAATGGTCCAGTGAATTGAAGCTTTCTGTTTTATTTTTCTGCCTACCTTTCAAGTACTCAAATATTTCGAAGAAACCGAAATTAATGGGGGGTTTTCTATTCCAAATAACACAATGATAATTATAATATTGAATGATGATTGAAATATCAGTGAGCCTTAAATTGTTGCCTTAGTAAATTGAAACATCAGAATTTGTGAATTATGATTAATGAATACCCAAAACAGTTTAACTGATAAAAACAAAATGGTTCAGTGAATTGACGCTTTCTTTTTTATGTTTTTGCCTACTTTGCAAGTACTGAAATGTTTTGAAGAAATTTAAATTACTAGTTTTTTTTCTATTCCAAATAACACAATAATATTTATAATATTGTGTGAAATATCAGTCAGCCTTAATACGTTACCTTATTAAATTGAAATATCAGGATTTGTGAATTATGATTAATGCATATTCTAAACATTTAAAGTGATAAAAACAAAATGGTCCAGTGAATTAACTCTTTCTGTTTTATTTTTCTGCATACATTTCAAGTACTCAGATGTTTTGAAGAAACCGAAATTAATGGGGGGTTTTCTATTCTAAATAGCACCATGATCATTATAATATTGAATGATGATTGAAATATCAGTGAGCCTTAAAACGTTGTCTTATTAAATTGAAACATCATATGAATTTTGTGAATTATGATTAATGAATATCCTAAATAGTTGAACTATGGTCCAGTGATGAACTGTGATGGTTTAATAATTGACGGTTTCTTTTTTATTTTTCTGGCTACCTTTCAAGCACTCAAATGTTTCGAAGAAACTGAAATTGATGGGTTTTTCCTATTCTAAATCGAAATTTAATAGATTGCCGACTACGATCATCAAACCGGAAAGATTATATTTTTTATGACTGTGATTCAGGTGATTCATCAAATCTCATGATACGAGGTTTGAATGGTAGTGTAAATGTGGTGTACTAAGAAATAGCCTATAAAATTAATAACTGCTGTTTGGATGAGACGTGAATTTTGTCAATGGATGTGACACTTTGCCAATCTACATTTTTCCTAATCCTTTTACATAACTGACTTGTTTTTCCATGTCCTGATATCTTTAATAAAATGTACTGATTACAAATGATTCAGGGTACATCACAGAGGACTTTTTTAATGTGGATTTTCACCGGATACTAAAATATAATGTCGTAGAAAACGTACTAATAGTAAGTCTGAGTGTACTTAGTTACTTGCACTAAACAATAAATAACTTGTTTTACTTACAATATAAAAAAAAATGAACACTAAAATTTTTGATAGGTAAACGTTGATCCCTGGCATCAATAGTTGAGAAAATTATGATTATTCAAATTTATTTAGTTAGCAGGAGAATAATTTTTTTTAATTGACTAGTACATTGCATTCATTGAATTAGGTATTGGATAGCGACTGTGGCAACTCATCTTAACGTTTCGCATCGACATTCAGCTCCCCTAGTGAGATTTCTTCCAGGATCTCATCCAGGAGTAACATGCGATTCAACTCATGGCCTAGTGTTAACATGCCCAGATAGACATGCATTATGGGACGGGTTGATACTCGCTGGTGGCTTCTGTTGCATTCACTGCTTTTAGAAACGAGGAGATTCGAGGGCGATCATGTATAAGCGTATCTCACTGACAGTCATAGTTATTTGATGGGAGTTTTACAGGTTTACCCTATATGACATGCAAGTGTTAGGAATTAATCATAAAGTGCTCTGAGGCACTGCTCTCTTTTCATCTCTCGTCGGTGTGTTGTTCGTAGCATGCATAAGTGGAAAACATGCTTCCCAATGTACTCCAAAAAATAGAAATAAGAATTGGCAGCATGCGGAGGTGGAATATTAGGGTCGGTTTAAATTCAAATCCGCTTGAAGTTGTTCGTTGCAAACCACTATTTTCGAAAACGAAGAGAACTCGGTGTAGATTATGACAGCGTGATGATTATCCCATGATTATCTCACATCACCTTATCTGCTGTGTGATTGTAATTGTTGTGATAGTTCACCTTGTTCTCTCTAATACAACACACAAATTAGGGGAAGTTGTCTCTATAAGTCTACACTGCGCAAGGCTATGCTTTCCTTTGATCACCCTTTGAGGCCTACTTATGCATACTTAGGCATATTCGTGGCATACTTAGCGAAATACATTTTGGTAACCGATGTATTAAAAAAATTATAATTATTTTTATTTAAAACAAACAAAATAGTAAATTGAAAAGTGAAATTTCTAAAAATTATTTTTGTTTTGAAAGTAAATTAATAAAAACTTTGAATTGAAGATTGAGTATCATGACTGTCTACAGTCATCTAGCTGTGTTATGTAATGAAATAATACTCAGGATTTAGACAGTGTTTTGGCAGCATTCCATCACTGCTGTGCTTATCTGTGCCATTATTCAATTCTTGGAACAATGACCCGAGCTCTTATCTTAAGAAAGTCGTCCAGCGATTATGTTTCGCGTGTCGTAATGTCCCGAAAGCCTGCCTTGACTGCGAACCGTCGGTGACTAAGTGGAAAACGAAACCTTTCAAAACTGTCACATTGCATCAAAGTGTACGGATGGCTTCATTGCAAAGCCTATGGTTGGTCAAGCATTTTTTTTTCAAGAAATTTTATTTGTTTACAACTTAAACATTCTTAATAGTTAGAAGAAATAAATATTTGATTTAAATAAAAATAAAATGCATTTTGATTATTTTAGGTTTGAAAAAATTTATAAGTTTGCCTAAGTTGAAAAATTAAATGATAACGAATTTGAGTGCACTAAATTATTATAATTTCAAATTTTTAGACGTAACCATGCCATCCATATCCAGATGATTCCTGCCATTGCAATCCTAAAGCATTATTAAATATTATGCAAATATCTTATCATTTTATATCGTTCAATTTTAAATAAATATCGACCTTTTCAATTCTATTACGACAAAAAAATAGAAGACATGTAGTTTCTGAAGATACTCTCATGGATGTTGTCAGTGTTTCGGAATCTACGTTAAACTGTAGGTCCCAGTCTACTTCGCATAAAGTGTGCACAAAATGACCATAGAGTGACAAACAAAACCGAACCAAAGATACTTTTGCATTTATTTCATTTAAATACTATTAAAGCAATAAAACTCTACGAAAATGCATTAAACTTTTAATAGCAACAAATAAAAAAAGGGAATTATAAAATTAAACAATTTTCAATGCTTTGACACCTTATGGTAAACTGATTGCTTCAAAGGAAAATGTTATCTTTGCCGTCACTATGTCAGGGCCACTTAAAATAATAAACATCCAGAAGCTTAAGCAATAGCCAGGATTTAGCTATTCTATTCGTATCTTCTAGTTTTGCTATGTGAGCCATTTTATTACAGATTCCATTGTAACTACTCTCTTCTTTTTCATTTTTCCATTTTGACCATTGTAATTACTTTCTTCTTTTTTTTTTGTTGCTTTCATTCGGCCCATTGTAACTATTCTCTTTTTTTATTTCTACTATTCTTTTCATTGTAACTACTCTCCTTTTTTTTTATTTCTACCATTCTGTCCATTGTAATTACTCTGTTTTTTTTTTTTGTTTGTTTTTTTGTTGCTTTCATTCGGCCCATTGTAACTATTCTCTTTTTTTTATTTCTACGATTTTTTTCATTGTAACTACTCTCCTCTTTTTTTATTTCTACCATTCTGTAACTACTTTTTTTTTTTTTTTATCATTCTGCCCATTCTAACTGCTCTCTTCTTTTATTTCTACCATTCTTTTCATTGTAACTACTCTCCCCTTTTTTTACTTCTACCATTCTGTCCATTGTAATTACTTTCTTTTTTTGTTGCTTTCATTCGGCCCATTGTAACTATTCTCTTTTTTTTACTTCTACCATTCTTTTCATTGTAACTACTCTTTTTTTTTTTATTCACTTTTTTTTCTGCCCATTCTAACTGCTCTCTTTTTTTATTTCTACCATTCTTTTCATTGTAACTATTCTCCTCTTTTTTTTATTTCTACCATTCTGTAACTACTTTTTTTTTCATTCTGCCCATTCTAACTGCTCTCCTTTTTTATTTCTACCATTCTTTTCATTGTAACTACTCTCCTCTTTTTTTATTTCTACCATTCTGTAACTACTTTTTTTCATCATTCTGCCCATTCTAACTGCTCTCTTCTTTTTTTTTATTTCTACCATTCTTTTCATTGTAACTCCTCTCCTCTTTTTTTATTTCTACCATTCTGTAACTACTTTTTTTTTCATCATTCTGCCCTTTCTAACTGCTCTCTTCTTTTTTTATTTCTACCATTCTTTTCATTGTAACTACTCTCCTCTTTTTATTTCTACCATTCTGTAACTACTTTTTTTTTTATCATTCTGCCCATTCGAACTGTTCTCTTCTTTTTTATTTCTACCATTTTTTATTTAACTACCTCCTCTTTTTTTATTTTCATTCTGTAAACTATTCTGCCCATTCTAACTGCTCTCTTCTTTTTTATTTCTACCATTCTGTAACTACTTTTTTTATCATTCTGCCCTTTCTAACTGCTCTCTTCTTTTTTATTTCTACCACTCTTTTCATTGTAACTACTCTCCTCTTTTTTTATTTCTACCATTCTGTAACTACTTTTTTTTTTTATCATTCTGCCCATTCGAACTGTTCTCTTCTTTTTTTATTTCTACCATTCTGACCATTGTAACTACTCTCTTTTTTATTTCTTATATATAGTGTAAGCGGAGTTTCTGGATACTAAAAATCTCATGTAGTAGAACACTAGCCAATTAAAAGCCAATTCTTGTTTCCTACTTATTCAGCATTCCAATTGGCTGGCGTTCAGTGACGTAAGATATTAGTATCCAATCCAATCCGAATACGGAAAACCAATAATTTATGATGTACCTTGAATAATGCTGAATCTTCTATGATCAATTGATTTTAATAGATAAAGGCTGAAAAAGGATGTTGAAAACATGGCAATCACAACAAAAGTTTGTTCTCTAAAATGATTTCTTGAATTATGTAGATGTAATCATGTCTAAGTATATATTAAAGGTTGTCATAACTTTAAATAATTCTAGTCTCATTCTCAGATTAGTAAAATGCAATTTAAAATTTTAAACTAGAGATTGCAAAATTTCAGTGAACAGATGAATGCATATAATTTTATTGACAGTATATGAAAGTAGACTTTTGAATAATGTATTTTTTAATTTTCTCACGTAGATATAATTTAGTGGAAATAATAAAAATATTGCAGATGAAATTTGAAATAACAGAGCATAAACTTTTAAAAATAACAAACTTTATCTACTAAAAATGCTATTATTCTACAATTTTTTTTATCGCTAAATATATTCTGCAATTATCTTTAATCGCAGAATATTCAAAATACTGAATGTTACAGAATATTTCGAGTGAAGTTTTTCCTCCTAAATAATCTGATATTTTAAACTCACATAAATTCTCATGACAAAATATACGATCAGTAATTTATCTTTGAGATTTAGTGAACTGATAAAAATTGATTAGTTTTTAAAATTAACTGCACTAGAAATGTTTTTGTCATTTTTTTTGTATAAATTTTTCTTAAGCATATTTTATAAATCCTATTCTGGCAAACATGTAGATGTTTAATTTTTTAATTAAAATTATTCATCTATTCAATAAATAATTTTATTAATTTATGGAACAGATATATATCGGTTATTTTTTTTATTATTATTATGATTCTGTAAGTTTCATATCTCGATTTTTATTTATTTTTCCCCCTCTTTCTCATGTTATCAAGGAAAAAACTTGGACGTCATCTAAGTTATGAATATGTATCTGCTCACCAATCCAAATATTTTCCAAATTCCTTCTGCCAAGGATATTTTATAGTAATCAATCACTACCATTATGTTAAAATCATTCTAATACATTATAAATATGAAGGATCAATAATAAAAAAAATCCTGGGATTCTTTTTCCTCTAAATGGAAGAACTCGCACTAATTCTCGTTTGTGTAAGAGTTACGCTTGTTGCATTTGTTCTTGTTGGAAGCTAGCCTAGGAGGGATTGATAATAACATAAGTATATCTTTGTGGTTACGATTTGCAACTTTGTATTTATCATTTTATGATCTGCATTGGCTTGGATTACAAATATAAGTACCTCAACCCAGCAGAACATTCCAAGCTTGTTAGAAGACATCCTTGTTCACAAATGTTCTGGGTATAAGCTCAAAATTTGTATACATTCAAAACTCTCTCCATTATTAAATATCCATAAAAAATGGAACTTATATGTTTTATATTGGAAGAATCCCATTACTTAATTTAGCTTAGAAGTTAGCATTCAGTTGTCACTTCAAAAAAACTTTGACTAAAGAAAAGGAGTTTGAAATGGGAAGAGGAGTACTCCTCATTTTTAATAGCAAGTCTGTTAGGAAATGTTTTCCTTCCATGGATATTGAAATGTAAAAATTTTTTTCTTTCATATTAGAGGGCTGGTGGCCAATTGACTTGTACCAATTGGCCATTTGGCTATTGGCCTTTGGTACCACAGTCTTCAGGTTCCAATCCTGGCAGTAGCTTGGATGTTTGTGAGTAGTTCGGAATCCACGTTAAAACTGCAGGTCCCAGTCTAATTAGCCCAAAGTTTGCATAAAATGACCGTCGAGCGACAAACCAAACCAAACCCATACGATATGCAAATACTGGGTAGTTTCCACTAAAAGTCATACCGGAAGGCACTTCCCTCCTTCTTCAACGGCAAGTCTCACTCAGGTGCTCCATCACAACAGAAGTCTCTCCCCCCCCTCCCTTTCCTCCTTCCATAAGACCACACGGGTTCTTGGTCTTGGTTTATAAATGTTGCTGTCGACAAGTGGGATAAAAAAAAAAAAAAAAAAAAAATCTACCAATAATAATGACCAGAGAAACTGTAAAACAAAAACGGATTTGTTATTCTACATCTATCTCATAGAAAAACAACGAAGGCGCTAAAACCGGAGAACGAATTGTAATAGTATTAAAACAAGATATCTGATTTCTTTCTTTAAACCATAAAATAGTTACAGTATTTGTTATAAAATATTTTGGAATATTATAGTTTTATATATATATATAAATAATATAATATTCCAAAATATTTTTTCGTTTAGAATAGAATAGTTTTTTCAGTTTTGAACGATAACTTATGAACATTATTCATTCACTGAATATGATTTATTGTTACTTTTTCTTTGTTTATTTAAGATTTCTGTTATACGTTTTGCTTTTTACATTAAATTTTAAATATTATGGGTAGCTTGTATATCGACCCAGGAGATTAAATTTTCTATATTTTATTTATTTATTTTCTTAAGATTTTGTGAGTTTTATGAATATTAATTGCCGTTGTAAGTTTCATGTTATACTTGCATGGTATACGAGGAGATTGTATATGGTTAAAAATAATAATATGTCTTTATTGTAAAAGAAATTACTACTTCTCTTCCTCTATACGAACGTTATCTAAATAATTTAAATTTTATCATTTAATAAAACTTTTAACAATGAAAATTCAGATAACGATATCTATGAATTCGCATAAATAAGTATAAATTTTAAATTAAAATGTGTATTTATTATAAAAAATATACTCTTTTCCACTGTTACTTCTTTTCTCTATCCGAACGTTATCTAAATAATTTAAATTTTATCATTTAATAACAACCTTAACAATTGAAAACTTAAATAAAGACATCTATAAATTCGCATAAATAACAATAAATGTTTCCTGAACAACTGCTTAATCATGCCCAGTTTACATGGATTCCTCAATATCGTTTTGACCTGATATGATAACAATACTTATTTTATAAATTATGTTCTTAAAAATATTTTAATAATTTTTTAAATGTTAGCGTAGTTTTAATACATAATACTACAGGAAATAATGGAACCAAATGTTTTTCAATTGTCTATTGGTAAAGACTGAATGTCTGATGGCTTGTGTAATCTAACGTTTTCGCTAGTTCTAAAATTATATGGTTAACTTTAATGAGTAAAATATTGCATGGTTAAATTTGTTAGAAAATAGAGATTTTAAGATGATTTCCGGTCATTATCTTTCGACATACCAACACTCATAAAATTATTTTATCAGAAAGTTTCATTGTTATTGTAAGACTATGAATCAAGTCAAGTTTCGGTGAAATTAAAATGTACATTCATACTTTTGAATTCATCATTTTCAATAGCAGAGCATTTCAATCATTTTCGACAGCCCAGAGTGGACCAAGGCTTTCCTTTGAATTTCCATGCATTCCTCTGGATGACAATGGTCCTACAATTCTTAAACCCTAGTACAATAAAATCCTTTTCTATTCATGGCAACCTGGGCCATCCTCTTCCTCTTTGTCCCTGTGGCTTTTCCAAAACGAGCCTTTTTAAGGCGTTTAAATAAATCATTCTAAATACATGTGCAGCCCATTTTAATCTATTGATCTTAATAAATCTGGGTTTTGATAGCATTTATATATTTCTACGTTGTGCCGTCTTCTCCAACAATCACTTTTCTTAACACTTCCAAGAATAGCCCATAAAATCTTCCGTTCAAATATACCCAAAAGTACCTCATCAGATCATGACAAAGCTCATGTTTCAGAATCAGAGACCAAAATAGGTCTAATAAGGGTTTTATATAACACGAATTTAATTTTTCTGCTTATGAACTGTGATTTAAACAGATTTCTTAACCATACTTTTGAATTAACCAAACGAAAAACCCTAGAGTTGGCTTAATTATTTGGACGTGAGCTTCGTCGGTTGAGGTTGATGGTTCGACCAGAGGGTTCTTCGTCTTCAACGCGTTCTCTGCCTTCTTTGAACTGTTTATACCACTTATAAACATTTCTTTCCGATATAGGAATGCTCACCGAATGCCTTCTGCAACATTCTATACGTTTCTGCAAACAAAATTGGATGCAAGTTCTTTGCTCAATTAATTCAGACATTTCAAAAATCGCCGAAATCACTTTTAGTGTCTCACAAAACCAAGCGTAACTCAAACACTAATGAATATTTTGTCGTCAAATTTCACCCAAACGTCAAGGACAGTGCCAGCAACCTAAAAAGGAAAGAGAAAAAAAAATTGAAATTCCATAAACCCCGGGAATTTTAAATTGAAAATTGGCCTTACGTTTTGGACACAGTAGTAGACAAAATAGGTCTAATAAGGGTTTTATATAACAAGAATTTAGTTTTTTTGCTTATGAACTGTGATTTAAACAGACTCTTTAACCATACTTTTAAATTAATCAAACGAAAAACCCTAGGGTTGGCTAACCGAGAGAGGGGGATGGCATTGACCCAAGCATTGATAAAATAGTCACTTGTTTCATGGTGAGGCTATTTTGACCGGACTTGACTTGAATGGTAATATGATTAGACATGTAAACATTTCCAGCTTTTTAGTTTTTATCAACTCAAAATCGTTCCTCGAATCAAATAATTACTACTAGAGCAGTAAAACCTTCTCAGCATCACCACCCATAAGTGACGAAATAAAAATCCTTTGGCGTCCCAGAAAAATCCAAACCCCTCCTGATAACGTCCACGGAAAACAAAGGCTTTTCTTCACGCCCTCGGGAACACAGAAAGGGAGCACGTTCCCTATCTCACCTTATGCCGCGATAAAAGGGGTGGGGGGAGGATGGATGGAGAAGAAGACGAACACAGAATGGAAAATAATAACAATCTGAATGAACACGCTGGCATTTTCATTTTCCTAAACATGCTGCTGCAACATCTCTCGGCCTTATCTGGATCCGCCATCTTTTGCAGTGCGGGTGTGTAGGGAAGTCGGCAATTGTTTACAGAGGGGATTTTGGCGTGGAACGGTGTCAAACCAAACAAAAGGGGAGCATCAGCCCTGCGTTATCTTTTTCGGGAATGGTGCTCGCTGCATTGTTGTGGAGAGCGTTTGTTTGGGCCCTGTCTTTCTCTGGCATTTGCAGCGTGGATTGTGGACGGATGTGACAGCAACGATTTGGACTGAGAATGGAAGGCAGACGAAAACTGAGGATTTTTAATAGCTAGTTTTAATTGCATTCGAAATGCGAACCGAAAGTCTACAGATTTATTTTTAAATGAAGATAACATGATTTTTCTTTCATTGAAAATTCCTTTGAATTCATGATATTTTAAATTTATTCTTTAATTTACTTTCAAAAGTAACAGGAACGAATTGGATTGATTGTAGATTTGATTGGTTACAGAAGTAACAGGAACGATTTGGATTCATTGTAGATTGATTGGTTTCAGAAGTAACAGGAAATAATTGGATCGATTGTAGATTGATTGGTTTCAGAAGTAGCAGGAACGAATTGGATTGATTGGTTTTAAAGTATCAGGAATGATTTGGATTGATTGTAAATTGATTGTTTTCAAAAATAGCAGGGACGATTTGGATTGATAATAGAATGTTGAAGAAGTCTAAGGTTTTTAACAGTTACTTTAATTATATTTGAAATGGGATCCAAAAGTCTATAAATTTATTTTTAAATGAAGATATAGTACGGATTTTCTTTCCTAGAAAATTCTTTTTAATTTATGATCTTTTAAATCAATTCTTTAATTTACTTTCAAAAGTAGCAGGAACGAATTGGATTGATTGTGGATTGATTGTAGATTGATTGGTTTCAGAATTAACAGGAACGATTTGGATTGAGAATGAAAGGCAGACGAAAACAGAGGATTTTTAATAGCTAGTTTTAATTACATTTGAAATGGGAACTAAAAGTCTACAAATTTATTTTTAAATGAAGATAGCAGGATTTTGCTTTCATTGAAAATTCCTTTGAATTTATGATCTTTTTAATTTATTCTTTAATTATATTTACTTTCAAATGTAGCAAGAATGATTTGGATTGATAGACTTGCTTTCAAAAGCAGCAGGAACGATTTGGATTGATTGATTTGCTTTCAAAAGTAGCACAACAAAGCCGCTTTGATTTGGTTTGATGATAGAATGTTGAAGAAATCTAAGGATTTTAATGGGCTAGTCTAATTTTCTATTATATTTAATTATATATTATATAATATTTACTTTCAAAAGTAGAAAGAACGATTTGGATTGATTGATTTACTTTCAAAAGTAGCAGGAACGACTTGGATTGATGATAGAATGTTGAAGAAATTTAAGGATTTTAATAGCTAGTTTAATCTGTTATATTTAATTAATAGATGATTGAATTTCTTTCAAAAGTAGCAGGAGCTATTTGGATTGATAGATTTGCTTTCAAAAGTAGCAGAAACAATTTGGATTGATGACAGAATGTTGGAAAAAAATCTAAGGATTTTAATAGCTAGTTTAATTACATTTGAAATAAGAACAATAAATCTACACAGAACCAAAGTTGTTTTTAAATAAAGATAATATGGTTTTCATGCTGTTCAATATCCCTTTGAATTTATGATCTTATTTGTGAAATTATGAACTTATTTTTAATTGTTTTGAACTTATTCATGCCTAGGCTACAGTTATATATAAAGATGATTTTTATTTAATTAAAAAATTAAGTTATAAAAACCTTTTCGATATTTTTGGCTACTAAATTTTGAAACAAAATAATAAATTCAGAGTGAAAAATGGATATCTAATATTAAAATTATTGTAGTTTATAAATCACATTGGAGCATTCACAAACAACCATATAAACAATCATTTTTATGTCTGTAGATAGAAATATATTTAACAAAATCATTTCCTGATGTAAATCATTGTAAATATATTAAGAGTACATGTGATGTTTTGGCAACTTGTTTGACGTCATCAATATTATTCCTTTGAATATCTTTTCTCATCGTGGTTTGCAATGACAAACAGATGATAAAATCTTTTTTAAACGATTTATCTCCGTATTATTATTATCATCGAAATACGGTCATTTAATCACTCAGTATTACTAAGATACTGTAACTATTTTATAATAAAAAGGAAATCCGATATCTTCTTTAATACTATTACAATTTATTCTCGGTTTTAACGGCTTCGTTGTTTTTCTATGAGTCAGATGTAGAATAACAAATCCATTTTTGTTTTACAGTTTATTTTCTCTGGTTTATTGATATATTTATTTTTCTTTTCTTATCCCTCTTCACAAAATATATACTAAGTCCAAGAACCCGCGTGGTCAAAGGGGGGCGCTTCTGTTCTTAAGGAACACCCACAGATTGAAAGAAGTCTGGCTTGGCTACCTGACGGTGAAGGGGAGGGCAGTGACTTCCGGGAGGAATTTTAGAATCCCAGCATTTTTATTTATCTTACATTTATAAAAGAGTCTCAAACACAAAGATTTTTTGTTTGTTTGTTTCTTATTCCACTTGGTAGACAACAACATCTGATCCAAGTCCAAGAACCCTTGTAGTCTCATGGAAGGAGGGAAAGGAAGGGGCAGATTCCGTTGTGATGGAGCACACATAGGTAGAAATCTGACTTGGCACCGTGTCACTGAAAAAGAGGGGCAGTGCCTTCCGGCAGGACTTTTAGGGAAAACTACCTCGTATTTGCATATCGTATGGGAGAAAACCTGAAAACTTCGATCATGTAGTCTGACGAACGAGGCAAGATGCTGAACATCACAAGCATCATCGAGTGTTCTCTTTTTTTTAAAACAATGTTTGCCACAATGGATTGATTGAGCCAGCTGATTGGCTAATCCTCACCAGCGGCGCACGTTGCCACTGAGCCTCGAGTCAGGCAATATGTTAAATTTATTTAATGTGCTTCTAGGAGAAATGTGCCGATATTATTTCATTACATTAACTTTTATAATGGTGGGGGGTTTCCAGTAAATACATTGTGTCTGTTAAAAATAATTATTCAGTCTATTCTTTAGAAAATTTTATTGCAAAAAGTAAAGGATTACACAAATTATATTATTCCATTGTAGTTGATCAATTCATATCCTTAATAATTAGCAAAAATTGCATTCTGATATCCATCTTAATTGCTTACATTCACTTTGAAACCATTATTTTTATTAAAATATGAAAGCACTATTAAATAATGTATGCAAAAAAAATTCTTGTCTTTCATCGTTGATTGTAAGTCTTCCATTGTTGAATGAATTCCGTTCCTTTCGATTATATTATATAAATATATAGAAATTCATTGATTGAGTAATGCATTGAGTGGTTACAGTGAAAATTATTTCACATTCAATTTAGTTATGCAGTGTGTTACTGGTTTTTTTCGCTAATACAGGGAATTTACTTGTTTTCGATAAGAATTTATTAATCTCATGATCCGTTGATTTTTTTATTTTCTATTTTGTTACTAGTAAGTAAGAAAAATAACGAACATGATACTGTTTGTGTTTTTTTTTTTTTTTTTTTTTCCAATGTGAGGCATTTGCTTGTTTTTTAACATGAACATGTTAACCAGATGATCCGTTAATTTGTTTCCTATAAACTTAATGAATTATTTTTTTATTGGTAACAAGTAAGGAAAAAAAAGCATGATACTGCTTGTGGTTTTTTTTCTCGAAATGAGGCATTCGCTTGTTTTTTAACATGAATTTGTTAACCAGATGATCCGTTAATTTGTTATCTATAAAATTAATGAACTATTTTGTTATTGTTAACAAGTAAGGGGAGAAAAAACTAGCATGATACTGTTTATGTGTTTTTTTCTTTTCCAATATGATACATTTGCTTGTTTTTAACATGAACTTGTTAATCTGTCCATCTTTTAATTTGTTTATTTTAAAATGGACTATTTCGTTATTATTAGCACTTAAGATAAAAAAAGTCAAGCATGATATTGTTTGCATGTGTGTTTTTCATTGTAAAGCATTTGCTCGCTTTCAGCATAGTTTTATAAATATGTTGGCCTGTTAATTTGCTGATTATAAAATTTATGAACTATTTCATTATTATTAGCATACAAGGAAAAAGTTATAAGAATTTGATGAACTATTAAAAAAAAACTATGATTCCTTGGACTAAAATTTATTACAACTTGTTTATTTACCCAACTTTTGACCATTTAACATCTAATCTGCCTTCACGTGTGTTGTTCTCACAATTAGCATTAATTTTTTTTTTTTTTAAGTTAATCTATCTAAATTAACCCTTCCTGTCTGAAAAACCACACGTGACTGGTACCCAAACGACTGACCTGTCTTCCACAAGATGGTTGGGGGTCATTGCTCACAATGCCACCAAAATAAGCTAATAACCACCTGAAGCACACACTTTAGTCGTTACTGTTTCCAACTTTATTATACGGTTGGACAACATTTCTCACTTCTGCAGCCTGGGCGTGCTATCTGGCCATCCACTTTATCGCAACAAGCTATTATTTTCTTGTTAAGCCATTGTGCTGCGAGTCGAAGGTGCATAGTTGATTTGCGCTATGCATCAGTGGTCCCCAAATGATTGATAAATCGTCTCCTGCTATCAGTCAGTGGGTACGTGGCTCGTGAGAGATTGGACACTGTCCGTGATGTTGGGAGAGATTATTCAAATGAATGGTTTTGATTTACTCCACAGAAGGGATGCTACCCATACTGATTTCCAAGCAATCTGTATCTAAATTCTTTTGACCCTTTTTGAATGTGGTAATCTTTTTCTCATGCTGAATTCGAGAAATGATTACAGGGTTTTCATATCCTCCCAGGAATAACTTATGGAATATTGACTTGATATCGATTGTCTGATTCTCTCTAACATCCATTTGGATATCTCAATTGTCGTCTCTTGAAATATTTTAATTCCCTTGTTATATGCGATACTATGTTTCAAAACGTAATACAAAGTTATAAATCGTTTAAATCTCACGGAGATTTGAAAAAAGGCATTTTTATCGATATCAATGTTATTTTTAAGTTACTTATAAAAAGACCTCGATGTGAATCATGTTTTTCATGGTAACGTTCGCTTGTGTTACTTATAAACAAACCTCGATATGAATCATGTTTTTCAGGGTAATGCTTGTTCGCATACATATTCATAATGAATAGATAAAAGTTATAATTGTATCACAAATGAATAAACAAATGTTTACCGTAATATATGCTAGAAAATTAGAGTTATATGAACTAAAAATGAAAAATGAATTACAGAAATCATTTTATGAAGATTTGATTGCACATTCTTAAATAATTATTTACTTACTCTTGCCGCTATTAATTCAAAATTATTGTAAGTTTCACTTTGTTTTTACGAGTATAACGTTTTCTAAATATGTCTTAAAAGAAATTAAAAAAGTAATTAAAGTAAAGTACTTAATACTAATTGAGCATATATTTAGTAAAACATTTGTTATTATTTTTTAAAAATAATTTTATATAATTTCGCAAATGTTATACAGGACAATTAAATTTTGAACTTTACTCATTACCATAGAAATCGTTCGGATCTCTGCGAAATTTGAATGAAGGTTTGTGTCAAGCACATATACAAATGATTAAAATTCCAACATGATTGAACATTACTTAATGCCGTAAGGCGTTGATGTGCGTCGCATCCACCCTTGCTCATGCATGGTCGTCCTAAGTTATATTTTATGACTCTGTTCTGTAGTGTCCTTTGGTATGCTGCAGAAGGACGATTTATCATCAGAGATGCCGTTATGGAAAACATGGAAGCAAATATCAGCAGCTGTGGGAGTTTGAGAGGAGAAGAATCATTAGGTTGATAGAGGCTTTGTGGCCAACTCTGCCATTCTCACAATACTGTAATTAGGTGTTGAAACTAGTAGACAAGAGTGGGTTCACATCCATCACGTTTTGGTTCTGGATGCCTTCGCATCCGAATCCATTTTTCGATATCACCGATATTTTAGCCCTATGATATGTTATCCTTTTTCCGATATTTGACCATACCACTTAGAGGCACATGACTAACAATCATTTGCAATGACAGCACAAATTACGTGCTACCCCTGATACTTCCCCATTGTCGTGAGTGCTCTCTATAAATAGAACGAATTTCTTCAGTAATGGCCGAGAACTCTCTGGTGTGCTTGAATTTAACACCTTTCATTTTCTCTTTGTAATTAACTTTGATTAACTTAAACTTCAATAAATAATTGTTACATAAATTGGGCACATTATCTATTTCGTCCTTTCACACTGGCCCCCACAATTTTAAAAAAATAATTTCTATGCTATGCCTCAACCGCTTTCGTCGTATATCTGGCAATAGCTACTACAGCTCATCAGCAGCGCCCTCTATAAATAGCACGAATTTCTTCAGTAATGGCTAAGAACTCTCTGGTGTGGTTAAATTTTTGTAGTAATTTCTCTACTACAAAAATACAATTACAATACAGTACTGCAAAATACAAAAAGAAAACACTATGATTTCTCTACTACATTTTCTCTTTGTAATTAACTTTGATTAACTTAAACTTCAATAAATAATTGTTACATAAATTGGGCACATCATAATTAATTCTATTTCGACCTTTCGCACTGGCGCCTACAATTTTTTAAAAATTAATTTGTATGCTATGCCTGAACCGCTTTTTTCGTGTATCTGGCAACAACCACTACAGAGCATCAGTAGCGCCCTCTGTAAATAGAACGAACTTCTTCGGTAAGTCTCTCTGGTGTGGTTCAATTTTTGTAGTAATTTCACTACTACAAAAATACAATACTGAAAAATTCAAAGAGAAAATACTGTGATTTCTCTACTACATTTTCTCTTTGTAATTAACTTTGATTAACTTAAACTTCAATAAATAATTGTTACATACATTGGACACATCATAATTATCCTATTTCAACCGAGCGCCCACGATTTTTAAAACTAATTTGTATGCTATGGCTGAATCTGTCTGAAAAAATTATGTATGTTTAATTTAGTCTTAACATCTTAATTTATGTTAAATTTCGCGTGAAAAGAGAAAAAATCGATAATATCTCACACGCAAAATCCATATCTTTTTATGGAAATTTTAAATTTCGTTTATTTTATTGTTCAATGTCTTGGAAGACCATTTGACAACTGCTCAGCATATAAATTTTATCAGCATATAAATTAAAAAACATTTCTGCATATAATTATATCACGTAGTAAAACTAAAAGTTTTAGATTTCTTGCATGAAAGAAGCTCTCCAATTATATCTATACTGTTTAAAGTTAATCGAAAATATTTATATCCAATTTAACCGTGTTTAGCGATGCATAGGAAAATAAAAAAAATCAAAAGTTTCAAGAGAAAATTTATGTATTTTTATCTTTAATGCAAAACTTCATTTTCTTTTTATCTGTGTTGTTGAAATGGACTAACTAACCCAGAATATAAATTATTTTGACTTTTATCTCACTAAGATCTTTCCAAAAATATATTCTTTTTTTTAAAAATTTGAACAAAAATATTATACCAATTTAACTAGTTGCAGTTTAAAATATGCCTGTTAGCGCTTATAAAGATAACACAAAATTTGACATTAAACGAAGATTTAAATATTTGTGACTTTCTTCGTACATATACTTTCATGTTTTGGATTTTCAAATACTTTGAATTTTATCCTAAGAGTTAAATATAACCCAAAATGTTTGACTAGTTAAAATTAATCTGTTACATTTCAACCTGCGATTAATGTTGGACAAAAACTGAAAGAATGTTGTGTGCAGACTGGGCAATCAGATTGTAACTGGGTGGGGTCGGATTGAAATACTTGAGGGACAGGTTGGAGAACTCACGGCTTTATTGACACACTCACAAACACCACACATGTACAATTAGAGACATACAATATTTAACACATTTAAAGATAGATAATTATAAATTCATGAAAGGACTCTACTTTTAAGCCAAAACCCGAAACTCAGATACGCACAGGGTGCGCGAAATATACTTCCTCTCATGATGAGAGACTATAAACTAAATGTTTTTCAGTAACATCGCAGGTCGCGGTGTACTTCCTCTCAGGTGTGGTTCTCGAGAGTTATTGGCCATTTCTTCTGAAACGGCACAGGGGGTGCTCTTGTCAATATGTAGGAGGAAGCACGGTTACAAGAACAAATTCAAATATATGAACCAGGATATTTCCTTTATATAAATCTCAGCTATTTTTGTGAACATGGAGTGGGACAATGGAGTGGAGTGGGAGTGCTTCTCAATTTAAAAATTATTTTGACTCTTTACGATGGCTGATTTTCTTCGAATTTATCGAATTGTTTAAGATTAAATAAAAAAAAAAGTTATTTTATCCCATTTTACCATTTTTTAATACAATTAAGTTGAAGAGACTTGATGGCGATTGCAACAGATTATATGAATATTAATCCATTGATAGTGGAGTTGCCTTTCTACATAATGGAGTTTCCACCTTACCATATGCAAATAAAGGGCAATTATCCAAAAGCCTCTGTTTGATTAATTTGACTAACTTGATTGTTGCTCAATTTTTGACTGCTGACTGATTTGACTGTTGTGTTTTGATTATTAAATTTTTCGGTTTTAGTTTAAGGTATACATAGCTTAAAATTAAACACAAATAAAAGTAATCTTTTACAATTTAAATTATTATCTTTGCCATATAGAAACTAAAATCAAAACCAAAAACAATTATTAAAACCATAAACAATACCAAAAAAATAAACCAAATGTATACAATAATCAGTAACGGTCAATGTGTACATTGAGTGTTACGCACTTTAAAATGTAACTATTTTGGATTTATAGATTTGATTGTTTTTGTTTTCTGATTTATTAATTTGACTGAAATGACTGACTTGGATTAATTATCAAATTATTTGGTTTAAGGTGTACGGGTAGCTTAAAATTAAACGCAAATAAAAGTAGGCTTTTACAATTTAACCTATTCTCAACGTCACGTAGGAACAAAAATCAAAGCCAGTTAAACAATAATTTTAAGTCAGTAACTGCCAATGCATACATTGACTGTTACTCACTTTAAAATTTAGCTTAAAATTGATTGTTTTTATTTTCTGCTTTATTAATTTGACTGAAATGACTGATTTGGTTTGATTAGTTTAGTTTTTATCATTTAATTGAAATTTTGTTTCGAGATGACCAATCAATGCCTTTGAAAATTATTTTAAATTAAACGCAAATAAAAGTAGTCTATTGCAATTTAACCTATTCTCAATGTCAATTAAAAACAAAAACAAAATCAGTCATACAATGTATAAAATAATTTAAAGGGTATAATTTATAATGAAATGTATGATTTGGTTTGATTAGTTTGGTTTTTGTTGTTTGATTAATTTAATTGTAAATCAGTTTCGATAGGACCTATCAATCCGCTGTTTTAAATTAAACGCAAATAAAAGTAGTCGTTTACAATTTAACTTATTCTCTTCGTCACGTAGAAACTGAAATCAAAACCAGTTATACAATGTATACAATAATTTTAAGTCAGTATTATTGAAATTACTGATTTGGTTTGATTAGTTTGGTTTTTATTGTTTGATTTTAATTGAAATTCAGTTTAGGCAGGATCAATCAACCCTCTACAAATTGTTTTAAATTAAATTCATATAAAAGTAATCAATCTATAATTCAATCTATTCTCCACGTAATATGGAAGCAAAAAAATCAAATCCCAGCGATACAATGTATATAATGTTGTGAGTTGCTCTAGAATGCAAGGGGAAAAAGAAATAAGCAAAAATACAGGAAAAACAAAATCTATTCCATTTCCCACTATCTGCAGCATCTGTCCGACACGCTTTGTACGCACAGAAGTAGCAGGGGAGATAAAACCCATCGATAGCTTACTTCTGTGGGACTGGTGAGAAAAAAATAAATAACCGGGATATCTCTCCAGATCACACATATATAAGACACAGCGTTTTATAGATGCGATAACTGCTGCTGCTATTGGTATTTGAGCGTATCGTGTAGTATACTTAAAAATAAATCTGTCAAGTCGTATGGAATGGGATGGTTTGCAGTTATCTCTGCGAAAACATGCCGCATGTTCCGATACTTTTTTCTTTTTATGGGAAATGCATCAACTGTAATGCCTTATATAGGATTTGTAATCGTTGAAATATGCGGCTCTCTGCAAGGTTGAGTGAGCTGCGTTTTTGATTTATGGCCTAATAGGTAGATCAGACAGATTTGGAAGTGGTATCGGAAAAAAAAAGGTTGTGAATGTGATTAAGTGATTGGAATGCTACTTGCAGGATGCTACTTGCTACTGTGTGAGAAAATTGTAGTGGAAAAATTGGTTTTGGAAATGTGTTGTAAATCTGATAAGGGAAATAAAATGCAAAGTTTGAGTATTGACAAAGTTTTTTTGATAAGATGTATTTTTCGTCATTATTCATAAAGGGTGTTGTAAAATTCATGCAAGACGTAATGCTTTAAATATAGGGTACAAAATGATTTATTTTAGAAAACAATTTGGTAAACTCACTCACCCCCGAACATCAAGCTTAAAGGTGCATTTTGAAGGGGGTAGGGAGGTCAACTCTTTCATTACCAAATATTCCAGACTAATTAGGATGTTTAGGATTTCAAATTGTACATGAATTTTGAGATCGGAAAAAAAGGTTGTGAATGTGATTAAGTGATTAGAATGATTATTGGGATGTGATGTAAAGAATATTAGATTTTCTGGTTCGATTAAAATGTAACATAATTTCATAATTTTAGACAGGATGCTACTTGCTACTGTGTGAGAAAATTATAGTGGAAAAATTGGTTTTGGAAATGTGTTGTAAATCTGATAAGGGAAATAAAATGTAATTTTGAGTATTGATCTTTATAAGATAAAAAATAAAGATGTGTTTTTTTTGTCGTTATTTATAAAGGGTGTTGCAAAATTCACGCAAGAAGTAATGGTTTAAATAGAGGGTACAAGAGGATTCGTTTTAGAAAGCAATTTGATGCCCCACACCCCAAGCTTAAAGGTACATTTTAAAGGGTGATCAGTTCTTCCATTATTAAATATTCCAGACTACTTAGGATTTCAAATTTTACATGAATTTTGAGATCGGAAAAAATGGTCGCGAATGTGATTAAGTGATTGGAATGATTAATGGGATGTGATGTAAAGAATATTAAATTTTCTGGTTCGATTAAAATGTAACAAAATGATATAATTTTGCAATTTTAAACAGGATGCTGCTACTGCGTGAGAATATTATGTGAGGGGGGAATTGGTTTTGGTTGTAGTTTTTGGAAATGTGTTGTAAATCTGATAAGGGAAATAAAATGTAAATGAGTATTGATCTTTATAAGATAAAAAGTCAAGAGGCATTTTTCGCCATTATTCATAAAGTAAAATTCGCGCGAGAAGTAATGCTTTAAATAAAGAGTACAAGAAGATTTATTTTAGAAAACAATTTGGTAAACTCCCTCCCTCTCCAAACACCAAGCTTAAAGGTTGATCAGCTCTTTCATTACCAAATATTCCAGACTAATTAGAATGTTTGGGATTTCAAATTTTACTTGAATTTTGGGATCGGAAAAAAAAAAAGTTGTGAATGTGATTAAGTGATTGCAATGATTATTGGGATGTGATGTAAAGAATATCATTAGATTTTCTGGTTCGATTAAATTTGTAACGAAATGACATAATTTCGTAATTTTACTCCTAACAGTAATGCTACTTGTTAGTAATGCTATTAACAGTAATGTAACAGGATGCTACTTGCTACTGTGTGAGAATATTATGGTGGAAAAATTGGGTTTGGAAATGTGTTGTAAATCTGATAAGGACAATAAAATGCAAAGTTGAATATTGATCTTTATAAGATAAATAGTATTGATCTTTATGAGATAAATAGTATTGATCTTTATACGATAAATAGTATTGATCTTTATAAGATGAATTTTCATCATTATTCATAAAGGGTGTTGTAAAATTCATGCAAGAAGTAATGCTTTAAATAAGGGGTGCAAGATAATTTATTTTAGAAAACAATTTGGTGAACTCAATCACTCCCCACCCCCAAACATCAAGCGTAAAGTGCATTTTGAAGGGTGATCAGCTCTTTCATCACTAAATATTCCAGACTATTTAGGATTTCAAATTTTACATGAATTTTGAGATCGGAAAAAATGGTTGTGAATGAGATTAAGTGATTGGAATGATTATTGGGATGCGATGTAAAGAATATTTGATTTTCTGGTTCGATTAAAATGTAACGAAATGACATAATTTCGTAATTTTACTCGTAGACAGGATGCTACTTGCTACTGTGTGAGAATATTATGGTGGAAAAAAAATTGGTTTTGGTTATAGTTTTGGAAATGTGTTGTAAATGTGTGGATTATTGGGGATGTGATTGGAATAGTTATTGGGATGTGATGTAAAGAATATTAGATTTTCTGGTGCGATTAAAACGTAACGAAATGACATAATTTCGTAATTTTACTCGTAGACAGGATGCTGCTACTGTGTGAGAAACTAATAGTGGAAAAAAAATTGGTTTTGGTTATAGTTTTGGAAATGTGTTGTAAATGTGTGGATTATTGGGGATGTGATTGGAATAGTTATTGGGATGTGATGTAAAGAATATTAGATTTTCTGGTTCGATTAAAACGTAATATAATTTCTTAATTTTAGACAGGAGGCTACCTGCTACTGTGTTAGAAAATTATAGAGGAAAAATTGATTTTGAAAATGCGTTGTAAATCTGATAAGGGAAATAAAATGTAAAGTTTGAGTAATGTGATTAAGTGATTGCAATGATTATGGGGTGGGATATAAAGAATATTATTAGATTTTCTGTTTCGATTAAATTTGTAACGAAATGACGTTATTTCTTAATTTTACTCGTAGACAATGTGTGAGAAAATTATAGTGGAAAAATTGATTTTTGAAATGTGTTGTAAATCTGATAAGGAAAATAAAATGTAAAGTTGAGTATTGATATTTATAAGATAAAAATTCAAGATGCTTTTTTCGTCATTATTCATAAAGAGTGTTGTAAAATTCACGCAAGAAGTAATGCTTGAAATAAAGGGTACAAGGGGATTTATTTTAGAAAACAATTTGATAAACTCCCCTTCACCCCCCAAGCTTAAAGGTGCATTTTGAACGGTGATCAGCTTTTTCATTACCAAACATTCCAGACTATTTAGGATGTTTAGGATTTCAAATTGTACATGACTTTCGGAACTGGTACACAGGGGCGTACCAGTTCCAGCCAGGGGCGTTCAGTACTAAAGCAGACGTAGATTAAATAAATTATAAAACGTTGTTCAGAAGTGAAGAGAGATAAGCATAGTAAGCAGTGAAATTTTGCGGATACAAATTTTATAAAAGTTGGCAGTATTTTTTCCAAATGTCGTAACAATGAATTAATTATACTATACAACTTATTTTGATTTACTATAAGTTTTGAATGTTTTTTTTTAATGTTTTTGATCAACACAAATACTTTCTAAAGTGAACATATTTTTTTCGCATAAACAATATTAGTCAAAAAATTTAAACAATATATATTTTTTGTGCAGTATATTTAATATTGTTCAAGTACGGCTACTTGTTTTCTTACAGTTCCTGAAGCAATTCAATCACTCTTAAAAACAGAAATTTTATTCGAATAATAAATATATATCTATATTTATATATATATATATATATATATATATATATATATATATATATATATATATATATATATATATATATATCGTATCTGCGTGCAGTATGGGTTATATACAACTGTGTTCAAAAAGTAAGACTAATTTTTAATTTAAAATTCCGGCAACCTAAAAAAGTCTTATGGCTCCTTCCGAGACTTACGGAATTTCATTTTTTTCTTGTTTAGGTTGCTGGCACTGTCCTTGACATCTGTGTGAAATTTGACGTCAAAATATTCATTAGTGTTTGAGTTAGGCTTGGCTTTGTGAGACTAAAACTGATCCCGGCGATTTTTGAAATGTCTGAATTAATTGAGTGAAGAACTAGCATTCAATTTTGTTTGCGGAAATGTATAGAATGTTGCAGAATGGAATGGAAAAAATGGAAAATGAAAATGAAATGGAAAAAACAGTTCAAAGAAGGCAGAGAACGCATTGAAGACGAAGAGTTCTCTGGTCAACCCTCAACCTCAACCGACGAAGCTCACGCCCAAAAAATTAATTTGGTGTTTGCAAACCGTTGATTTACAATTAGAGACCTTGCTGATGATGTTAGAATTTCAAAAGGATCGGTCAATTCCATTGTGAGCCTCAAACGCGTCAAATCTCGATTGGTACCGAAAACACTGAATGAGCCAGCGCATTGATTCTTCGTGACTGTTTCGTCAAAAATGAAACCCATATCGTTCCACAACCACCGTATTCACCTAATTTAGCATCGTGCTACTTCTGGATATTCCCTAAATTCAAAAGAACACTCCGGGGACAACGTTTTGAGTCGATTGAAGAGACATTTCAGAAATCGCCGGAATCAGTTTTATCATCTCAGAAAATCAAGCGTAAATCAAGCACTAATGAATATTTTGACGTCAAATTTCACAAAGATGTCAAGGACAGTGCCAACAACCTTAAAAAGAAAAAAAAAAATGAAATACCATATGTCCGAGAAATTTAAATTGAAAACTGGTCTTACTTTTTGGTCATAGTAGTACACACTATTTTTCAAATTATAACTGATTTAGGACGAAGCAGACTGCTAGAAAAACAATTGTGGCCTGGGTCTGCCTATTTCTGATTAAAAATTAATAGACGTCTAACCAAGACGTAATTGATTGAGCACAAGTCTCCAGTCATGCTCTTTCTCACACTATTCATCTCATAAACAATCGCTACTGTAAAAAAAAACGAGGCGATGGCAAGGTTCAATTATCAATAATCATGTCGTGACCATCGATATTGAACAAAATTCCGTAATGCAGTGGCTCGGAAATCGGAGGCCTTAACGTGGCGCGACCTTAACGACACCGTGAACGGTTATTACGTGGAAATGACACATCGGCTGCAGCGAAAATCGTCTTCTATCGCCGCTCCCATCAACTTCCCGCGGATATTTCGGGTAATAAGCGAGCACGACTTGCTTTCGATTCATCCGTTTTGGGAACACGTGGATCAGATAACCTTTTGGAGTACAAATTGTTATGATCGGTCGATGGAATAGAGGAAATAATAAAATTTGAACTGAAAATCTTACGCACTAATTTCTAACAAAGAATTATTATTAATCTGATGCATTGGTATCTTTTATTCTTTATGTGATGTAAATTAAAATTTGATAAAATATTAAAATGAATTTTAGTTAGTTATCTGTTTTCATCTGAGTGTTGAATTTCTGAACTGTGCAAGGAGACGCTCGGTTCATGTTTCGGCAACGATAGTTCCTATATGACTCCTCTATGATTGGGAGAGGAATGATAAATCTACAAGCAGGAAAGAGAAGAAATTTAGAGTGTAGATCCTCCAAACGCCATCCTGTTGCAAGATTTGTGTGGTGGATCACAGATAATGCTGAATCTGCTGCAGAACTGCCCTTCCAGTGATGAATGACCTCAGGTCTTGTTGGCCAGTATTTGAAAACCACAATAACGAAATTTATGATATACAATTTCCTAGAGATGCACAGACTAATAAACTCCACCAACGACAAAACCTAGGTTGAACAATTGTATATATATATACAATTGAAAATTTTAATGTTTACTATGCTTATCTCTCTTCACTTCTGAACGACGTTTTATAATTTATTTAATCTACGTCTGCTTTGGTACTGAACGCCCCTGGCTGGAACTGGTACGCCCGTGGGACAAGTCAAGCTCAGTACTGAATTTACTATCAACATGCTAAACGTCGGATTTATTTTCAAAACTTTTAACTTCACAATTATTTTGATATAAAAAATTATTTTTATTGTTTTCAGTAATATCAAATTCTCTTCACTTTTTAATAAGGCCGTTGACCAGTTACTACATTTTATAAATAACTTTGGGGCCTGAATGGCCGAGTGTCTAGCGCTTGGTGCCACAGGTTTCGGGTTTTTGTAGTGGTTTGGAATCCACTTTAAACTGTAGGTCCCGGTCTAATAAGATCTATAGCGTTGTCTTGAGGTTTAGTCAATCTTCAGCTCGTGGTTCCTCGCTAAAAGTGAAGCTGCATATTACCCTTAGCCATGTATGTCGCCTGCGACGGAGTCCTTTGGATCTGGTGTAGGCTTTCCTACAATAGGGAGATAAATAACAATTAACAATTAATTTTGGACGTTCTTATCAAATTGGGCAGTTCAAACTACTTTAGTCCCTTGGTAATTCCAGAAGAAAGTACGCTCCAACCCTATGGAGCGATGCTAATGTAAGTTGTGTTGAAGGATTTATGACATCTTCAAAATAGTCACCTCTTCGAAGTTGTTGACGCGAATGGAGTGTTTACTGGTCTGCATTCTGACTTGGCTTCCTTCTAATTTTAGCAGACTTATTCTAATTATTAGAACATATATGGTTTACAGCAATTTGCGATGGACCGTATACCATTCAGAATTCTCTTTTATAAAAGAGAAATGACTGCAATGTTCATTCGCTTGGAGATTCGAAGCCGCTCAGCTACGAGTTGGGACTTCTTAAAATATCAATAGCATATATACCAATTCTCCCTAATTATACGTAAATCTCCCAAAATTTGTCAAAAATTCCCTTTAAAAATGGGGTTTTTGTACAAGCATTAAAGAAAGTTTCGAAGAAAATCCTTTATGATGAAACAGTAAAATAATCCATCACAAAAGAAAAATTAAAAATAAAAAGCGATCTATAAGCGAGAAAACATCTCATCTGAAAGCTTAGCGTCATGACCTTGAAATGGTGCGTGGCGGTTTACAGAAGAAGGAAAAGAAAATTTTGGAACTGAGTCATGCCTCGTATGAGGTAGTGGGAACAAAAATCCCCGTGTGGATCATTTTCCCGTTTCGAAACCGAAACAATCGCATGCCATTCCAGCCGTCTATGCAAATGGGGAAAGAATATTTACCCTAATGTCAACTAAGTGGTCGTATGCAATAAATTGTAAGTAGCAAAGTAATTTTGATTTATGGTTATAACTAAAATGACTAGCACCCAATTTTGTAGTTATGTGATAGAAAAAATGACAAATTAAAGTAATTTTTAAAATATGACTGAGTTGAAATAAACTGTATTATCATTGTTTCTTCATGTTTATTTTGATGCATTTACATGTTACGCATCAAAGCATCGCCATTATGGTAAACCTATTTATATATTTCATTTATTCTAAAAATATAAGTAACAAAAAAAGTATTTCAATTATTTATCAACTATTTTAATTGAAAAAATGTGTCTGTTTTAAATATAAATGCTATTATTTGTATTTTTAAGTTCCAACGCAATCTTTTACTTTCTATTCTAGAATTTGTTTGTTTTTATTAATTTCACTGTGAAATCTATTCACGCAAGAAGTTTTATTACTACATTAGACTCGATTAAGTAGTTATGAATAGTATAAATATTAATTTTTAGTCCCTAAAATAATTTTTTACTGCATTCACACAGAATTATAATAAGTGACAAAATTATAATTATTTAAAAATAAAATTAATTATTCATTAAAATTCGCGTAAAACAAAAGATAATTATTTCCATTTTACACACATAACTCATTTTATTGCATTAACATAGTAAAAATCTGTACAATATTGCTAATTTTAAATATTTTCAAGGCGCATGTTCCAGCTTCAAATGCATAAATAACGCGTGAGATAATGAGACACTAATTCCCACAGGTGGCGTACCTTGAAATCATCGCTAACAAAAATCACAACTGCAACTAATTTAATGCGGCCTGATGGCCAATTGGCTACCGCTCTGGCCTTTGGTACCACAGGCTTCAATTTGAATCCTGACAGTGGCATGGATGTTTAAAAAGCAGAAAAACTGAGAGAAGCGTAAAAAAGCAGTTCTCTCCCGAGTGAAAAGCATTTCCTTTGCAACTCGTTTGGTACGGGCGACAATTCGCTCAGCCCTGGGATTGATTTTGTACTTTGTTCCAAAGAATTTAGGATTTACCAAATGACGTCAATTGCTCGTGTGTCAAAGTGTGAGACAATTTAACCTGCTTTTCGTGATGACAGCTCGACATTTGCTTTCGAGTGTGAACTTCGATAATCTTATAGCAGCATTAAAATGTTGAGTCATCAATCTAATTGTAAAATAGTCACAAACTTCACAGTGTTATGTCGCCACTGACCTGCCTGGCCAATTACATAACATTCTGGCCTTAGGTGCCACAGGTTTCAATTTGAATCCTGGCCTGTGGCATGGATGCTTGTTGATGGTTCGGCATCCACGTTAAACTGTAGGTTCCGGTGTAATTAACCTAAAATGAGCAAAAAATAAGAACAAACCAAGAGAAACAAACCAAGCAACTAACTTAATGCCGGATATGTGTAATTTGGATGTGAAAACGATTTTTCTATAATTTGCTTTTTAATTATTTTAGTTCAATCTAAAATAATAAATAGGCACTCTAATCTATTCAATGCCTCATAGGGAACTTGACTAACCTTACGATCTGGTATTATAAGAAAAATCTATTGTATATGCTTCATCTTTCTTTGTTTATATTATAAGTGATATGTTACTTGGCTTTTCTCAGTTAAAACGATATTTGGTTTGGTTTGTCGCTCTACGGTCATTTTGTGCACACTTTGGGCTATTTAGACCGGGACCTACAGTTTAACGTGGATTCCGAACCACTCACAAATATTCATGCCACCACCAAGATTCGAACCTGACCAAAAGCCAGATGGTACCAAAAGTCAGAGCTCTAGCGAATTGGTCATAAGGCGGCTGTTCTTGAGTTGGAAAATGTACAAGTTTATGTTCATACAACAAAAATGATTCATATTTTGGAGAATTCTATGTATCGAACCTGAAGCCTGTGGTACCAACGGCCAGAGTGCTAGCCAATTGGCCAGGCGAGATTTGGTGAAGATCGTAACAGCATCTAGATGCAAGATGGGAGTTTTCTAGCTTTTCTTCTGTACAACAGACAAATAAATAATATTGCTGCTTATGAAAGTTCACCTTAAAGGCTCTCGGTAAACCCTCAGTGATATCCCAAATTGCAATGCAATTTATTTTCCTATATATTCCTGATTTATCCCGAATTCCTTCCTATATATTCCTGATTTATCCCGATTCGAACCTGAAGCCTGTGGTACCAACGACTAGAGCTCTAGCCAATTGGCCACCAGGCTGTGTTAAAACGAGGAGATTTGGTGAAGATCGTAACAACGCCTACATCTAAGATGGGAATTTTCTATATTTTCTTCTATGCAACACGCAAATAAAGAATATTGATACTTATGAAAGTTGATCTTATATGGGGTTTCGGCAAACCCTCAGTGATATCCCAAAACTTGATACAATGTATTTTCCTAAGATCCAATTTATTTTCCTGATTTATACCGAAATAAAAGGGCCCCATAAATAATGAAAACTGGAACACAACAGTAAATTCTTAAAAAAAAAAAAAACCCCGCTGTCTGGCACTCACTTGGCACGATTCTCGCTACAACTAGATGGCGCTGGCATCTCCTTTTCTCCACGCTCTTCTTAACATGCAGCAGAAAATATCTCGCCAGTTCGATGCTATCTCGCGCCGAACACCCAGCACAATGGCGCCAAGCAAGAAAGAGATGCTGCGATACGATATCGCCAAAACTGATTGTCCGGAGCGATAAAATAGTAATACCATATGAGGGAGAAAGAGAGAGAGAGAATAATAAAAAGTAAATAATAAAAAGCATTTTTTTTTTCTTTTCTTCCTCTTATCGAAGTGCTGCAGTTGGTTGGGCTGGGCGTTTTTATTATCAGAAGTTGGTATCTTATTTTTTTCCCCTTTCCCAATTATGAGTTAGAAAACGGAGTAGAAGTAGCGCCAAAGGCAATTTTTATTTAGACATTTATCTCCGACTTGGCAAAATTTTTTTTTATTTTTTTTTTTTATCTTTTAAAATTTTGGTTCTTCATTTTTCCTTTAAAGATACGTGTAAAGATAAGTACAGACTTAATCCTTTTTTTATTTATTTATTTATTAATATTTTTTTATTTTTTTTTTATTTTTTTTTAGTGAAAAATAAAAATAAATATATCATTATTTTTTTCCGAGTAATTTGCGATGTGGGTTGCTTTTAAGGACCAAGATGGCGTGAATGTGCGACTGTTACTACACTCAAGGGTCAAAAGTTCCGTGTGTGCCTTAGAGACATGGCAGCTGCATTTTCGTGTTTTTGAAAAGATAATTTTTCACTTGTGTGATTGTGATCCTGAGTAACAAATGATTCTGGAAATGAGAGTAATTGAATGATGCGATTTAAGTGCAGTAACTGACACTTGTTCTTTGAATTTGCAAATTTTTATTTCAAAACATCAATATTTTAAAAGAATTTCGGATATAAAATGACTTGTAAACTTATCTACATAAAGATGACAAAAACAGGAATGCTGATGTTGGAAAACTGAGTTGAATGACCAGTTTAGTATTTAGTGTTATATTGATTTAATATTTAATTTTTATATTGCAAGTTTTTAATTTTCGTGAATTTACGTGTGTTTACATGTGGCCTGATGGCCGAGTGGCAAGCGCTCTGGCGCTCAATACCTCTAGTTTCGTATTCGAGTCCCGGCGGTACCATGGATGTGGTTCGGAATTCACTTTAAACCGTAGGTCCCGGTCTAATATGAGAGTTGTGGGGGTAGTGTTAATCGCGTCCGTAGCATATCTTCAGGCTACATATGCTGCCTGGGTTGTGCTAAATAAGTAACAGCGAGTGCAGTCCTTGCTTATGGCATAAAGATTAACTGTGTCTGTATTGCCAGCTGCATTAGAGCAACAACTACAACATGTGTATTTATATTGAGTAAAAATCGCATGACAATTTTTCCTGTCCATTTTGGGAAGATTATTTTCACTCTAACACAGAATTATTGCTAAACAATACACATAAATATATTTTTCATCTGCTATTACAGTGTTATTTTGAATGTCATCTGCTGCACAATGAATATCTCCATAAAGAATAGTAATAAATAATAAATAATAGTAATAATAGTAATAAATAATAAAATAAATAAACATTCTGTCGGAAATTGTCTTCTTTTTTTTGTTTAAAAACTTTACGAAATGACTTTTAAGGCATATAATTTTTAAAAAAAAATTAGCTCAACAGGTTTTTAATCGCTAATTATAATTTTGGTGTAAAGTGAATTGCATTATTTCTGACATTTACTCACCGGAGGATTGGTTTAGAATTTTTAACTATTTGTCTTTATATAATTGAACAAGACAAATAGTTAAAAATTCTAAACCAATCCTCCGGTGAGTAAATGTAAGAAATAATGCAATTCACTTTACACCAAAATTATAATTAGCGATTAAAAACCTGTTGAGCTAATTTTTTTAAAAATTATATGCCTTAAAAGTCATTTCGTAATGTTTTTAAATAAAAAAAAGAAGACAATTTCCAACAGAATGTTTATTTATTTTATTATTTATTACTATTTTATTGCTACTGTTAACCAACTATATTTACAATTTAAATAACGCAATTTTTTATATAATAAATTGCAATTTAATTAATTATTGGCGATCCAGAACTCCTTGGTCGATAACGGATTGGGTTTAGGAACAAAGTAAGCCAATTCAAAACTCTATAAGCTAAGTCGAACGGAAAATCATTGCCGTGTCCAGACGCGAAAACGAGTAGTTGTCCCTTTAAATAGGACCGTTTGAACGTGAGAAACAAGTTATCTCTCACCGTGAGTGCGAGAAATTCTTTTGATGAGCTGGAAACAGAGCGAAACAGTTGGCGCAGGTTCTATGCATATTGAGCAAAACAGTTTATAACTGGTCCACGAGAACAATTCATTTGTCTCATTCTCGTTTCTGGAAGCGGCTTATTCTGGATATAGGTACTATAAGTCCATAGGCTTGAAAGTCCTTCAATTAAATCTCCATTATACCAAGACACAACATGGCAAAGCATAAAGCGTTGACCAATCACGGGTCGCCTAAAACGATCACTGGAAGTTGGTTAACTTTTAACTCTCAAACACTTAATACGTCATGGGATTTGAATTGAGCTAATTAGGAATAACTGGAACTTCACTCTGCACAAAACGATTT
This sequence comes from Caerostris darwini, assembly GCA_021605075.1. Classification (NCBI taxonomy): domain Eukaryota; kingdom Metazoa; phylum Arthropoda; class Arachnida; order Araneae; family Araneidae; genus Caerostris; species Caerostris darwini. The sequence continues at coordinate 63,881 of BPLQ01000324.1, forward strand.
CTATCACTTCAGTGTGATCGGGTCGAAAAAATTTTGTAACTTGCCGCTTGGCCCCATTGGTACTCCGTAATCGGTACGCCAGTTGCCAGTTGCCAACTTCGCAACTCAACGCCTTGGTGTGAGGGAGTACTAATTAAATATTTATTTTACATTTTATCTTCTGTTTTCAATTATTAAGAAATAAGAATTTTTTTTTTAAAAGTCGAAAATCTGATTTTTTTTTTTTTTTTTAAATCGCTAACATTTGTTTATGAAAAAAAAATATAATAATAATTAAATGCTTGTTATAAACAATATTCATAAATTATTATTCACTTCGTAAATGCCAAATAAATCATAAGTTATTATTGTTTTTCATTTACTGCTTGAAATAATTTAAAACAAAAATTGTTTTAATTTCTTTTGGAAATTTTTAACTATTATTTAAATCAGGGATCTCCAAACTACGGCCCTAACATTGTAAAAGTTGCAATGTAAGTAAACCATACAAAATAATAAGCAAATTGCTTTTCTAAACTGCATTTTCCTTAAAAAAAATATATTTTCTCCAGTGGTCGTACTGTGAATGCAAAGAAGATCTTCATCTATGTCCCGAATAAGCAGTAACACATGAGCACTATCTAAAACATCTGTTGACTCATCCAAGATCAAAGAGAACCACTCTAAGCGCCGATTTTTGCCAGACAATCGAGTTAATCCATTTTCTGCAATACCATATACTCTTCGAACCACAGTGTTTGCTGACAAATTGATTATATTTAAATAAATTAGCTTTTCCTGGACACATTTCTTTTGCTGCTGCAATCATGCAATCCTTGGTGAATTCGCCATGCGGAAACTAGCTCGTATTGCTGCTTCTTGTTCAGCATTTACTTTTTTAAACATCGATTGCCGAGATTTCGTCCCGCATTTCAAAGATTCGTATTATTCATTTCTGGCTAGTTCCGCAATGAAAATTTCATCGTAATTCAAAAGTATAGTATGCTTTTATGATTAGTTAGCTAATTCTTGAGAATTCAATGGAGGTTTGGTTTGTCACTCTACAGTCATATTTTGTACACTTTAAGCTAATTAGATCGGGACATACAGTTTAACGTGGATTCTGAACCAAATAACAAACACCTATGCCACCGCCGGGATTTGAACCTGAAGCTTGTGGTAAAGACCAGAGCTCTAGCCAACTAGCCATCAGGCCGCCTTCGATGGAGGTGTGGTATGATATGGTATGCCGCTCTACGGTCATCTTGTGCAGCGAGGGCTAAACAGACCGGGATTCCAATCCGAAACCTGTGGTACCGAGCGCCAGAGCGCTAGACACTCGGCCATCAGGCCCCCGAAGTTCGAATACTGGCGGTGCCATGAATGTTTGTAGTGGTTCGGAATCCACTTTAAACCGTAGGTCCCGGGCTCACATGACCGTAGAGCGTCACAGAGCCCAATCAGACTTCTTCTCACCCACTTCATTCCCAAACTGTAAAGAGGCAACTCAGCTCTAGGTGCAATGATGTGGTGTGTTGTAGTAGTAGTAGTATTCGAACCTGAAGCCTGTGATACCAAAAGCCAAGGCGCTAACTAACTGGCCATCTGATTTAGATCAAATTGATTTTCTGACTTATAAAACATCTTCATTGGAATGCAATTGATTCAATATTAGTAATAAAAAAATTATCAGCCGTATTTAATCTCCCTTATCAAATTCAAACATTTGCATAAATTTTCCATTTCATTTCAAATCTTGTTTACTAAATTTGCTTTAATGCGAAATTAATTTAAACATTTATTGATATGCGATAATAAAAATGCATGTAAGATATAGCTGTAAAATGAATGGAAATTTACCTTATCTTCAAAGAAAAAAAAATCTGTTTATTTATAAATTCTCAGATTAAAAAATTAAATGCATTCCTGCATGTCCATGTGCTTGCCCAACTTTTCTAATTTTCTTTTAAATCGTATACAGTAGCATACATTGAGAAAAATCTCAAAGCTTCATTCTAAGGAGCCATTAATACATTAATTTTTTATTACTGTATTTTTTTTATTACTGCTGAATTTAAATTTTTTTCTAAAATATTTGTGTAAATTTCTTTTATTTAATAAATGTGAAAAATATTTGTTGACTATAATTAATTACATAACAAATTTTTACTTAAATACTTAAATATATATATATATATATATATATTTGGATGTGTTGCGGACTTTTGTATGAAAAACAAAACAAATTTTTTTTTCTTTTCTGAAATAGGACTGAAATGTTTTTATTTTAAACATAAAAAAATAATAAATAAATAAACGTAAATATATAGTAAATCCTTAATTCTTATTTTATGAATTTAAAACTATCTCTTACTATGAAAACCACTGTTATAAAAATGGATTTCTACAATATCAACTATTCTTCGAGCCACAGTTTTTACTGACAAACCGATTTAAACAAATTAGCATTTTCTATACACATTTCTTCTACTGCTGCAATCATGCAATCCTTGATCAATTCGCTGTCAGTAAATGGTTTCCCATGTTACTATTGAATGAGTCACGTGGAAAACTAGCTGTAGAAAGCATATTCGGATTACAATAAAATCGTAACTTAGATAAATTTGATTGATCATTATATTAATCAATTACATTTCAGTATCAGTAGAATTTTAAATTTATGCTTTTAGTGGCATTTATTTCAGCGCAATTTAAAATAAATTCCTATTATGAACCTGTAAAAGAATTATTAGTATACCTTCAGCCACTTATGAGATTAACCCGGACAAAGACACTGTTTACTTGTACGCATGGATGTTGTGGTTTTACATTGCATGAAAAGAATGCAATATAATATGAATTGATGTATTTTTTAACGTAATTAAATATTCAAGAAACAATACGTTTCTGTGTCCCGTATTCCATGTTCTTAAAACAAGAACAAGATTTTATCCGACGATACATCTGCTCGCTCAACTGTCTCTAGCAGATTAAAAATAAATAAACCAAAGAAATGGCAGTTAGTGGCAATTTTTCTTACCGATCTTTGAAATAAATTTCTATTATGAACCTATAAAATAATTATTAGTATATCTTCAGCCACTTATGAGATTAACCCGGACAAAGACACAGTTTATTTATATGCAGGGATGTTGTGGTTTTACATTGCATAAAAAAATGCAATATAATATGAATTGATGTATTTTTTAACGTAATTAAATATTCATGAAACAATACGTTTCTGTGTCACGCGCTTCATGTTCTTAAAAGAAGAACAAGATTCTATCCCACAATACATCGACTAGCTCAGCTGTCTCTAGCAGATTAAAAATAAGCAAACCAAAGAAATGGCGATTAGTGGCAATTTTTCATAGCGATCTTTGAAATAAATTTCTATTCTGAACCTGCAAAAGAATTATTAATGTACCCAGGCCGGATTTAGATGAAAAGATGCCCTAGGCTATTCCACTTATGAGGCCCTTTCACCTCCCATTTTTAAGTTTACAAATTACTTATTATGTTTGTTTATTATTCATATGTGTAGAATTTGTCCTTATTTTTGATTCAGTGTTTTAGTGTTAACTGTTTTTAGAATAGTCTAATTTTAATTTTGCTAACAAATTGAATGCCCTCTTGATCTTGAGGCCCTAGACGGAAGCCTAGTTAGCCTATAGGAAAATCCGGCCCTGAATGTACCTTCAGCCACTTATGAGATTAACCCGGATAAAGACACAGTTAACTTGTATGCATATGTATGTTGTGGTTTTACATTGCATTAAAAAATGCAATATAATATGAATGGATGCATTTTTTTAACGTAATTAAATATTCATGAAACAATACGTTCTTGTGTCCCGCATTTCATGTTCTTAAAACAAGAACAAGATTCTATCCCACGATACATCGGCTCGCTCAGCTGCCTCTAGCAGATTAAAAATAAATAAACCAAAGAAATTTTGTTCCTTTCCCTCCCCCATCCGCAGACGATATCAAGTAATACGTCCCAGGCCACTGATAACTTTTAAAAACATGATCCACCTTTTTTTTCTTTCTGTCAGTTACGTATGCAGGGGTAGGTAGTGGAAGGAATATTCCAAATCTCTCCCCGCCATCTCGCAGCAGACGATAGTAGCGCTGGTTGCCAACAATGGGCAGCAAAAAGCGGAAGTCACGAGACGGGATATGCGAGGGTGGGGTCACGTGACTGTGGGCAGGGAGGTCACGTCTACACCTCTGCGAAGTTTGGCTTTTCGCCATCCATTCCCCTCCCCCCATCTGCACTTGATAAATTAATCTAGAGGGGGTGTTATGTTTCCTTTAGCGCGATGTTTCCCAACTGCAGCAGACGATTATGAATGACTCCGCTTTGTTTACGCTCACAAATGAAATGAAATGAAGTGAAGGGGCGGACAAAAGTGTGAATCGTTCGCTGCGCAGTCTCATTCTGTGGTTAGCTATAGGCGTGATTGTTGGCTTTAGAACGCGCTGTTTTATTATTATCATCTGGGGGGAGATTTTCGGATTCGATAACATGGAAAAGGTTCGATTTCTTTGTTTAAAGAATGAATACGGTAGAATAACCGATGTGGCCCTGAAAATTGTTTTTATTTAAATTGCTAAGTGCTTTGTAATAATTACTCATCTGATTTTTATTCTCAACATTTTGCAAAATTAAATTTTAGCAATTTTATTTTTTATTAAACTCGAACTTATGAAGCGAACAATTTCTATTGAATGACGCTTATTAATGTTTTCGTTATTCAAGTAATTCTTTTCATCTATATAATTCGTTAAAAAATTTATTTTAAGCCAGTATAGTTATGATGCCATGTTTATTATTATCATCTGGGGGGAGATTTTCGGATTCGATAACATGGAAAAACTTCGATTTCTTTGTTTGAGGAATGAATACTGTGGAATAACTGATGTGTCCCTGAAAATTGTTTTTATTTAAATTGCTAAATGCTTTGTAATAATTACACATCTGATTTTTATTCTCAACATTTTGCAAAATTAAATTTTAGCAATTTTGATTTTTATTAAACTCGAACTTATGAAGCGAACAAGTTCTATTGAATGACGCATATTAACGTTGTTTAAAGTAACGCTTATTAACTGATGTTACCCTGAAAGTTGTTTTTATTTAAATTACTAAATGCTTTGTAATAATTACTCATCTGATTTTTATTATCAACCTTTTGCAAAATTTAGAAATAAAATTTTTGTAATTTTGTTTTTTATTAAACTCGAACTTATGAAGCGAGCAAGTTCTATTGAATGACGCTTATGAACATTTTTGTTATCTAAGTAATTATTTTTATCTGTTTAATTCGTTAAAAAATTTATTTTAAGCCAGTATAATTATGATGCCATGTTTTATATATTAGTTACTTACATTCTGCTTTAAATTATTATTGTTAAATATTTTGGAATTAAATAGATTAGCTTAAAAGACACTTTTTATCTATGATTTAAAAATAAATAATGTTGTAACATTTTTTTATGTATTTAAAATAAATTATGAATCAAATCGTAAGATATAAATTGTTCCTTTTCTCTCATGCTAGATATTTTATCTTATTAAAAAAGATAAAATAGATTTTTGTTTGATAACTAAAATGAGTGAATGAGTCATAGATTTTATGAGTGACTCATAGATTTTATGAATGAATCATAGATTTTATTCGTAGCGAGTCATAGATTTTTGTTTACATAACTAAAATGGATTTAGCTTAAAATGTTAAACTCAGACCTCCAAATTTAACATGTAGTACATATAAACCGCATGTAAAATACATAAAAATATTAGATACAAAATATATTTATTTGGATGCCACAGTTTTTGCTGTGATAGATAATTACTACAATTAATGTAATTTTTAATTTCATGTTGCCCCTTTATTAAAAATTGCCAGTTTTTTTTTAACAATTGGGTGACATTTGCGTCACATAAACATTTTCGAAAATCATTCATGTGAATTATATACTTTAATGATACTGTATAGAATTTTTTTTTTTTTTTTTTTTTTTTTCATGCGATCCTAATTTAGAATCTTTTAAGTCTTGAATCTGGAACCATTTTTTCTCTTGGATACTATGTTGATGATGAATCAAATCATGATGAAACCTACGAATTATTTTTTTAAAAAGAAAATAAATAAATAGATTATTACACTGATAAATACCATTAATTAATTAATAAATTTTCTACTTTTTTTTTTGTAATTTTCAGATACAATATTCAATTTATTATCTAATTTATTTTCCAATTTATTTGCGCCTCAGATATAATTAATTATTATTCATTATCATATTAGTTTATTTTATTAATTTATCAAATTAATTTTCAAATTTTTATCAATTTTTCTTTTATTTTATCCAAAAACTAATCTTTTATGGTTTATAGAAATTATTTTTTCTTGAATATTAACGCAACACACATTTCAGTATTTTATGCTCATAGAAAACGTGAAATGCGATTCATAAAAAGCTTTACTATGGCTTGTTAAATATACGTCATTATTCCTAGTATATAAAGTCTAATTATTTATTAATGTCGAATTAATATTTAAAATTGAACATTTGTATGATTAGACATCTATCGATTGTATGGCTTAATCTTTTACCTTAGGTTTCGTTCTAAATCTTTTAAATACATGTTGTTAATATTTTAATCATATCTTGTTAATAAGTTTCATATAGGGGAAATTTCACACAAGTTACGATTTACAAATCACCTGTAATAAAGATAAGTATTTTTTAATGTGTTCATTCTTAAATATGTTAAAGGAAAATAAACTGCTACAAATTGAAATTTTGAAGTAAAATGAAAGAATATTTCATAATGTTGATTGCTCATCGTGTATTCGTAAAGAACCATTATCCATCTACATGATGACTGATAAACAGATTTTTCAGTTTCCCTAAGTATTTAAATAAAATTTTTATTACTACATTTTCATAAATAAATATTGTGTATAAATGTTCTTGAATTTGTCCTGCGAATTATTTAGTTTAAAAATCAATAAAATAAATCGTCAATATAAAGATTTATTTATTTTTTTTACAACATGCTGTATAACCCTTAGAAAGCTGTAAATGTGAGTGGATTTGCTTAAATTATTCACTAAATGAACTTAAATAAATAATAGAATGAAAAAAAGGTAATTTCAAATTAAATGTCTAAACTTATAAAACACAGAGTCATTATCAAATCAAACTCCTAGCATAAATCCTAGTAAATCGTAATAACCCAACATTGAGTAAATCTTCAATATACAGATTTACTTTTTTTTCTTTCTACTACATGTTGTATAAACATTAGAAGGCTGTAAATGGGAGTGAAATTGCTTAAATAATTCACTAAATGAATTTAGAAACAATATTTAAATGCATAATAAAAAGGAAAAAATTAATTTAAAATTAAGTGTTTAAGCTTATAAACACAGAGTTATCGTCAAATCAAACACCTCTCCTATTATTACCACACCTATTATTGATCGTAAATCGGAATAATCTAGCATTAAGTAAATCGTCAATATAAAGATTTACTTTTTTTGCTACATGTTGTATAAATATTAAAAGGCTGTAAATGGGAGTGAAATTGCTTAAATAATTCACTAAATGAATTTAGAAATGATATTTAATTGCATAATAGTATGAAATTTTTTTTATTTAATTAGATCGTGATTTAGTCATTTAATTAATTAATTTAACAAATTAATTTAATTAGTCATCGTCAAATCAAACACTAGCATTGAAAAAAAAAACGGATAAAGATTGAATTTATTTATTTTAACAATGTTTAATGTACAGAAAATAAGGTTGCAAGTGTTACGAAACTTACCTTTTTAATATATTCAGACATGGTCAGACAACTCATTTGTTTTTCGTCCTTCTGAAACCGTATCACTTTATCATTTGTCGGAAAACACTTTAAATCAATGCGAAAATATATTACGAGATAACAATCTTCTTAGAACTGAGTCATTTTACGTCCATATATGTCCATGATGCTATGTTTTAATTTAAAAAAAAAACTTATTATTATTTTTTTTTAAAGAAACAAGATAGGCTGTAAGTCAAGCCGAAGTTGATTAGATTTGATTCTTTTTACAAGAGAGGCTACGCAGGTGTTTTGCGCCATTTTGTTTTGATTGCATTTTGTTTCAAAACTGTTTCATTATTCTGTGTCACATCTCTAGCGTTTTTTTATTTATTTTTATTTTTTTTTATTGCTGTTATTTTCCTCTAGCAGACTATTTCACAGTGAGAGAAAAGAAAAAAATAGTTTTAGAAAATTCTAATTTTAATCTTCTGCCTGCTGAACTTTTTCGGAGGCACTACAACAAAACTCCCTTGTTTATTCCAAGTGTATATGCCACCATGTTCGAAAATGCCACTTCCTCAAACGTAGACTCGCATAGATATGGGCTTCATTACGATGGCTATCTCATTTGCGTTGACATTAACATCATCAGCGCTGGGACTGAATATCAATTAGAAATCTGGGAGATAAGGGGGCTTTTAACTGCGTCTTTGGATAGCTGTGAGATAAGATGAGAGGAGATATTCCTTGTGTTGTTCAGCATAATGAATGCAATCCGAATTTGCGAACACAGTATTGATGTACCATTTTTCTTTTTGGGTTGCTTTATTATTATTGTTACTTGTTGTTGGAACTATCTTGTAGTATTTCTTCTCCTTTCTCTTTGTGGTTGTAGATTAGAGGGGAACCGGATATCAGGTGATATTTTTATTATGAACCTAAATAAGTATTGCATGGTGTATCTGGTAGAAAAAGGATTGGGTATCTTTAAGGTCAGACATTTTTATTAGAAAGGCATACTTTATGAATAATTTATGCCTTGATAAGATTAGAAGGTTGTATGTGTGTGGTGAATTCATTATTCTGGTGATTAAGCAAAATATTTAAAATTTTGCCAATAAACTTGGATAATGCAGGTGCAGGGATGGAAAAAAAAACCATTTTATAAGATAAATTTCGTTATTATTTAAGATTTCTAACCGAGATTATGCAAGTGTGGTCTTACAAATCTTTGCAGATGTGAGAACTGATTACAAGAGTTTTGCATGATATTTTTTGAATATTTTAATTATTTATAATATATTTTACTTTCCATAAAAATAAATGTTGTCATTATATATTTTTCTTTTTTAAATTACGTATTAAGCTTCACATGCGAAACCAACGTGAGAAAGCGTCATAATGCATCGGATAAAATATGAATAATTTGGTTTATTAAAAATATACATATATTTTTAAATAAAAATATAAAAAGAATGATTAGATGTACTGAGAATTCGCATTACGTGGAATTGCGTCTACGAAAATAGGAAAGAAAATTTAATGTATTTAGACTGTTTTGCGTTAATGTATTTTTCTTCTAGAATATAAACTGCCATATTATGTTCGTTTTTGATATTGTGCTTTTAAAATTTGATCCAAATTTTTTGTGATTTCAGCATAAATTCAGATATATTTACATTGCTATTTGATATGAGTTCCAGTAGAACAGCAAATACCAGCGTATATCCATGAATACAATTATAGCTTAATTATCAATATGTCAGGTTTAAAAAAATGCCTAAAAATTAAAAAAAAAAAAATTATGCTTAAAAGTAAAACATGTCTAATTATTTTTATATTCAAAACATACAAAATTGTTAGTTGTTGTTGTTTCTATTGTGTTATATTTCTTTTTGAAATTTTGATGCTGTGTTCTTTGAAGCAAAGTGGTTATATTTTTTAAGTCTTTGCTTTGTAAATTCAATACTATGTATCTCCAAATTAAAAAAAAAAAACTACTTTTTTAAAAAGTATACTTATTAAATCTTAAAAGTATACTTATTAAAACTTAATTTTTGTCAAACAAGTTTGACAAAAATTAAGTTCAATTAGCTTACAAAATTAAAATTAACTTACATAAAATTATATTAAACTTACAAAATTATATTTGATTATCAAAATTTACAATTTTACAAATTTATTTAAAAGAAAAAGAAGTAGCGTGTGCTTTAATTTGAAACATTTACAACTTTATTAATTATAATTTAATAATAATGAATAAACTTATTCTCTTTTTAGCAAAATTTTTAATCTGTACAAAACAAAACTTGTCTAGTTATTAACAAAACTTTTTTTTTTGTTTATTACTACATAACATTGAAAATTTTAATTTTTTATTATTTTTAAGGCTCTTAAGCTTTAAAGAAAATTTAGAAAATCTCAGCAAGACTAAAATCACTTTGATCAATATTTCATAAATAAAATGGGATAGCAAAAATTAAAAAAAAAAAAAAATGATTGACAGAGAAAAATAAACATAATACAAAAAATTTTGATTAGGATAGATTGGCTGGTTATCTTAAAAATTTTTTGCATTACTATTGTTATTTATGCCAAAATAAGGACACTAAAGATAAAGATATGACAAAAACAACAATTTAGATTTTTAGATTAGAGAAAAGATTTTTATCAAAACTATTCACCATAAATAAAAAAAAAATCTGAACGTTTTTAAGAAGCATAATATTTAGAAAAAAGATTTTCTAAATATTATGCTTCTTATCTATTTTTTATTATCCTTCTTACAATAGGCCTGTAACTAAAATGGAATTATTTTGAACTATTAAAACAATTCATAAGACAATGAAGTACTTAACGTTATCAATAAATTTAGCTTTAATTTTGTTTACAATAGAAATTAAACCATAATATCATTTAAAGAATTTTAAAATAAATTCAAGGTTAAAAAAGTAAATATTTAAACGTACATTTTTGAAAAGTTATACTGATTTTGAATCTACGTTTAACTCATTTCTCTTTATGCGCTATAATATTTAGGTCCACGTTTTGGCTTGGGATTTTAAATATTTGTATATGCAATAAATATAAGTACTCGTAGTGCGTTGATCAATTCTTTCTTCTTGTATATTTATTACTTTTGGCATTTTCCCCTGCCTATTGAACTGTATAGTGTTTCTTATTATATTTGGAATACTTCTTTCTATGCCAAGAATTTTCAAACTTTGATATATTCTCATGGCTATTGAATGTGATAGTGTTTCATGTAGAATTGGGAATACTTCATTCCTCATTTATGCCTAGAATTTTCAAA